>CAUYQV010055606.1:0-19196 GCA_963574575.1 Galagoides demidoff
CTGCCCTTCTCCCCTCTCCTCGCCTACCCTCTCCCCCACCTCCTCCCTATATTCTTAGGATAGAATTAGGTTGTAGCTTTTATTTGAGATCTATAAATTAGTTTCATAATAGGGCTGTGTACATTGGATACTTTTTCTTCCATTCTTGTGATACTTTGCTAAGAAGAACATTTTCCAGTTCCATCCATGTAAACATGAAGGAGAAACATCCATGTTTCTTTAGGGCTGCATAGTATTCCATGGCGTACATATACCACAGTTTATTGATCCATTCATGGATCGTTGGGCATTTGAACTTCTTCCATGACCTGGCAATTATGAATTAGGTTGCAATAAACATTCTGCTACAAATATCTTTATTGTAATGTGATTTTTGATCTTCTGGGTATATACCTAATAAATGAATTGTAGGATCGAATGGTAGGTCAATTTTTAGTTCTCTAAGTGTTCTCCAGACATCTAATAGAGACTCTGTTTTAAATGTTCCAGGCATGGGAGGACCCGTCTCCCACCTGCCTGTACAGGAGCGGGAAAGTAAGGACTGACTACTCCTTTGGAATGCTTGCGGCCAATTCCATCTTCAGGGCCTGCCTTACTCACTCCTGTCAATATTCAGAGTGGCCAATTAAAATTACTTCTAAGGAGAAGTTTGTTGCCTTCAATTCTGGAGCCTTTCTGGGACTCTGTGGGATGAATCCCTTGCTTCTTACTAGCATCTCCTGCAGACATTACACTTCATAAGTTAGCTAGACTTATCTTTTTATTTATCATACTCTAACCACTTTGCTCATTTCTGACAGTTTCTACATTTCCCTCACAATGTCTACCCTTTTCAATTCTCACTATTATCTTATAAGGTTTCAGTAAAAAGTAGATATAAACATGTGTTTAATCAATGCTGTGCTTTGAATATTTTTGTTTCCTCCAAAATTCATGGTGAAACAATCCCCAGAGCAACAGTATCAGGAGGCGTGGCCTTGGAGAGGTGATTCATGAAGTCTCCTCCTTTGTGGGGATTAAGCACCTTCTAAAAGGGCAGCCCCTCTGATGAGCTGATCAGCCCCTCTGTCCTCCCACCTTCTGCTGTACAGTGACAGCTCACTCCAGGCACCACCTTGGAAGCAGAAACCCGATCTCAGCAGACAGGGAACTTGCTGGCACCTTGACCTTGGACTTACCAACCTCCAGGATAAGAGAAATAAATATCTGTTCTTTGTAAATTACCCAGTCCATGGTGTTTTGTTATATGAGCACAAAGAAAGACAATGTACCACAGGGTGTTTTTTACCGCTCCTAAGTATAAATGTTATGAAATGACCCACAAAAGTATCCAGTTTCAAAAAGGACCATCTATAAAGAACCAGTTTTGCTTATAAAGCAAAGCACAGGAGCAAATCTTCACAAATTTCCTACATCAGAGAAAACTTCTTTGAATATAAAACTGTATCCAATGTGATGTTAGTATCCACACAAGAAAGACTCCTGCTTCATTTTCAGCAAGTTAACTTGCCTGAGAGGTGTTATGTGATTGCTGTGTCCCTTGTAGATTTGACTCTGCTACCATCTTGGAACAAAAAAGCTGTCTCATTATTGCCCTTGGTTATTTGTAAGATCAAAATTTGTTACTATTTGTAACAAAATAGTAGAAAAATGGTTGTGAAACAATTTTTACAACTATAAGAGAGTTCATGCTTGCCTTGAACATTAGCCATTCAATATTCATTTATTTCTTCAAGGTATATTTACTTTTGCTTTTGCTGTGCTAGGGTTGAGCTAAGAGCTGGATGTTGCAATGTGTAACAGATTCAGTCCCTGTACGTCCATGCCTATTTAATCCTACTACATATGTCTTCACTACACACCATAGTCAATTATCAATTTTTAATTAACAATATAAAATAAGAGAACAGTGGGACTCCTCACTCAATTTGACAGGTAGCTAAATTTTTAAATAGTTTTTAGACCTACTATTTTAGGATAATCCACCACGTGAATAAGAGTTAAATGCACAGATGATTCTATAATTATAGTATGAAGAATATTCCTTTAAAATGTCATTTTTTTTCTACTTGAAACCGCATCATGAGGTAGTAATTGACAAAAAAAGCATATTAGAAGGGTAGGTTTCCAGCTACAAGATTAGAGTGTAGAGGAGCATGTTTAAATCCTACATTTATCAGATCCATAAATATAGTTCCTTCTGCATTAAGTGGCTTTAACTTCTAAGAACCCAGCCCTCAGTCCTGGGGTTGCTTTCCAGCCTGCTGCTGGAATTCCTGATTGTGGTTGTCTGCTGAAACATGAGTTCAGTTTCCAAATATAGCTGTGTAGAGTAAGAGGACAGATGAGAGTTGAGGCCACTGCTGCCTCAAAGTGACCACGGACCAGGCAGTCTTTAATGAGTGGTCAAGGCCAATCTCTGCTCTACCAGAAAAGAAGAAAGGCTCATCTGAAATTCATCATGTTTCTGCTGTCATCAGACTGACCAAACATTGAAAAGGTCTGTAAGGTGTATCTTAATATACTAACTAGTAGGGCAACATTTTAAGGACTTTCTTTGAGCAAAAAACTAAAAATATAACAATGGGTTTTCTAAAGTTATGATACTATTTAAAAGTGCCTTAATGTTTCTATTACTTGAAGAGGAAAAGTAATGTGAATTCTGTAATCTTTTCAAAAATGAATAATGCATAATATTTGCCTGCCAGCTTTATCTCTGCCTATGCTGACAGATAACTAACTACTCTTTCTCTTATAGTCTTAAGTGCACTAAGTGTGTGCTATCAATTCCAAAAGGGTTAATATATTTATGGAACCAACTTTTGTCAAGGTTGTGTGTTTCACATAAAATGAAAATTCATTTTTCTAGACCTTCTCACATTCGAGCTAAATATGTATGGCTTAAAGTGATAGATTTTAGGTTTTAGTAACAGTCTAAGTTGTTAATTATTCTTTGAAAAGATGTCTTAAATTATTCACAGGGCATAATTAATTAAATCAGTTGAGGTAGTAATAGCAGGGTTTGGGGGGTTTTTTGTTTGTTTGTTTTGAGACAGAGTCTCACTATGTCGTCCTCAGTGGAGGGCCATGGTGTCATAGCTCACAGCAACCTCAAATTCTTGGGCTTAAGTAATTCTCTTCCTTTAGCCTCCCAAGTAGCTGGGGCTACAGACGCCTGCCACAACACCTGGCTATTTTGTTGTTGTTGTTGCAGTTGTCATTGTTGTTTCAGCAGGCATGGGCCAGGTTCAAAACCACCAGCCTGGATATATGTGGCTGGTGCTATAACCACTGTGCTATGGACACCGAGCCAGCAGCAGGTATTTTAAATGATAACCATTCATAAAATTCACATACTTACTTTTAAAAAACAAGGCTTACTAAGCAAAACTGTAGTACAGTCTCTGGAGTCCAGTAAAATTTAAACATCATGATATAATTTCATATCATGTTGTTTTAAGTTGCATATGAAATTGTCTTGAATCCAATACCTGAAGTTGATACAGAATAATTTCAGGCTCATATTACTTTTTCACATTTGCTAAAAATACTAATTGCCTCCTAATATGAACAATGTTACTATGTATAAACCCCATTTCATGGCAATATAAGAGTATGGAAAATAGTATTAACAATGCTGAATACTTTCCAGACAGTTATATCCAAAAAATTAAATCCTATTACATGATAAAGATACCTTTCAATTTTTTTTAATCAGAGAAATAACTTAAAAACTTACTTCAATTATTCACATTTTATGCATCAGAATCTTTTTGGTGAATTATTGTTAACTGGAGACAAGTTCTATAAGATTTATCTAGCCACCATCTGCTCTGTAAATACAGCAGAATCTCTGTAATTTGATTCCCTGTGGGGCCGTTACAAAAGGGTCAACATACATAGGTGGTCAACATAAGGACTAGGCCGATTGTGCTGATATGTACATGTGGTACATGTCTGTTCTACGAAAGTGAGGTCAACTTCAGGAGGTGGTCAGCCATGGCGGTTCTACTGTACATGATTACACATTCCTAGAATATAAATGAGTTCTCTGGCATTCTGGATTAGGGTCTATACCCCAGAAGCTCTGGGTCAGTTCTTCCTTTGGGCTACTCTATTTTAATGCTAAAACTAATTTCTTTTTTTTAAGACAGTGTCTCACTCTGTCACCCTATGTACAGTGCCAGGGTGTCACAGCTCACAGCAACCTCTATAGCTCATAGGTTTGAGTAATTCTCTTGCCTCAACCTCCCAAGTGTCTGGAACTACAAGTACCCATCATCATACCTGACTAGTTTTTCTATTTTTAGTAGAGACAGGATCTCAGTCTTGCTAAGGCTGGTCTCAAACTCTTGAGCTCAGGGGATCCACCTGCTTCATCCTCCTAGCATGCCGGGATTACAAACGTGAGCCTCTGTGCCCAGCCTGAACTGAATATTGGAACTGTCCCTATATCATATTTCACACTAGAATGACAATCTGGATGATACTGTACAATTACAACCACTTTGGTCTCTTTACCTCATTTTTTAAAAAATTTAGAAAGGAAACATTATTCCAGTTTAAACAGGAAACATTATTTCAGTTTAAAAATAAATCTAACAATTTATTTAAGACATGTTTACTGAAATCTTTAAGGCCAAGACAGCAGCCTTCAGTTCCTGAATGAAGTGTGTGAAGGCTCTCAAAAAGATTCTGATTACTGAATTCCAGGCAGGAATTCAGACGGTTTAGAGTGGACAGTTGTGTTCTGGTTAAATTCTATCAAAGGGAATGAAGATTAAGCAGAGCAGCTTAATTTCTTACTGTTAAATCATAATATTAAACAGCAGAGAAACAAATTTACTGAGTAGGTTTTGAATTTAAGTGAGAGGCATGATGCCCTGAATTAGGATAATAGTAGCAGAAATAGATGATTTACAAGTAAAATCTAGATATTTGCAATTGATTCAATATGGCAGATAAAGATGATAAGGCAAAGAGGATACCTGGAATAACTTCAAATACTCTCTCAGAAAAATATCTGATATGGTCATTACAGCATTAAGTGAACTATTAGATTATGTCCTTGAAATTGAGATAAAATATCCTGTTTGGAGGGATATCTAAAACTATAGGATGAATGTGGTATATCTTCTTTTGTTGACAATTTACTCAATAACTAGGAATGAAAAGACTTTTAATTTTTTAACTGACAACATAGAGGATTCTCCCAAGTATCATAGATCTGGTTTTCAAATAATCTGTCCACTAAAGTTAGCAACTTTAAAAGCAAATGTTGTTCATAATTTCTAAATTTGTCTATCTTTGTATATTCACATACGTATATGAACCATACATATTTCCTTTTTTCTCCGAAGCCCTATCTCATGTGTGTAATGTCCTCTTCACCTCCTCTACTTTACCACTTCCATGACTTTTAATACATATTGTAATACATATATTGCATATATGTATATGTAATACTTTTATAATACATATATTACATATTTGGTAACTCAAAAATAAATCTTTTCCCAAATACTAGGATAGTAATGCCAAGATAATTTATGATTGATACAATTACTTATGTCAGAATGTGCAAAATACAAAATCTCCAACAAGCACCAACAGGACACAGGGAGGTGGACAAAAACCTGATGAGACAATCCTGGGGACTTAGGGTTTACTTGAAGAATAGTAAGAAATATCCTTCAGTTAGTAGGTAAAAGAGAATTAGCATGTGGGGAATCTTATTGTTCAGGCTCAACAAAGTAATTAATCTTTTTAAGATGATATCTAAGATAAAAGTACAACATTCCACTAAAGAAGAAAGGGTAAGTTAAATACTGAGTTTTAGAATCTCTGATTAAATATTTTCTGTTTAATTAACAGGTTCTATGACTTATTGCACCATATATAGTGGTAGATTCCTGAGGTGGTTTTTTTGGAAACCCTCTCAATTTGTACATAATGCTTTTGAAATTGCTATAGTTTGAAATTAGGGACTTCCCTAGAGGGAGCCTTGCTTCTAATCAAGCAACCCAGTTCAGTCCTCATCAGACTAACAATTTCCAGGGAATATCTTACCAAGTTTTCTCCTGACACAGTTCAGAAGCTTCCTTTATTAATTTCTAGACTCAATATGGAAGCAAAGATCACTTTCCAGATCGTCCCTCTCATTATTCTAAAAACAACATATTTAAAAAGAGCAGCATAGGGTGGCACCTGTGGCTCAGTGGGTAGGGCGCTGGCCCCATATACCAGGTGGTGGGTTCGAACCTGGCCCCAGTCAAACTGCAACCAAAAAAAGAAAAAGAAAAAATAGCCAGGCATTGTGGCAGACACCTGTAGTCCCAGCTACTTGAGAGGCTGAGGCAAGAGAATTACTTAAGCCCAAGAGTTGGAGGTTGCTGTGAGCTGTGGCACCACAGCACTCTACCCAGGGTGACAAAGTGAGACTCTGCCTCAAAAAATAAATAAATAAATAAAATAAAATAAAAAGAACAGCATACTTAGAGTATAGGAGAGTCATTGTTTCACAATATTTAGTTGAAAATAACAGTGAGATTTAAAATGATATCAATTATTTTACAGATAATGAAACTCCATTTGTTTTATTCTGATGATACCCCCAGGTAAATGTTCTACAAAGGCACACATTTCTCTCGAATGTTCTTCACAATTAGAGTGTGTTCTCATAGCTGTCAAGCTCTTTCCTTTTTTCTCTGAAGCCCTATCTTATGTGTGTAATGTCTTCTCCACTTCCTCTACTTTACCACTTCCATGACTTTTAACTCCTTGAAGGCAAGGATTATATAATAAATCTGAATCAAAAGTCAGCAAACTTCAGCCCTAGGGTCAAATCCATCTACCATCTATTTTTGTATAGCATGCCAACTAAGAATACTTTATACCTTTTTGAACTGGTATGTAGAAAATCAAAAGAAGAAGAAGAATTTTGATACATGAAATTTATGTAATATTCAAACATCAGAGTCCATAAATAAACTTTGTATGTTGTCATCTACAATGACACAGCTGAGTGTACTTGTACAGCTGAGCGCAGGTACTACAAACAGTACAGTTTATAACATGAGTTGTAAACATGTGACAGATATTTGACTCACACTTATGAATGGAGGCTGTTATAAGTCCCCAAGTTACAAACACCCAACTGATGCATGACTCCCACTTACAGATAGAGGCTATTTCAGGTAACAGATAAATGTACCTGTTCTAACTTACATACAAATTTGGCTTAAGAACAAAGCTACACGGCTTGGCACCTGTGGCTCAATCAGCTAAGGCACCAGCCACGTACACCTAAGGTGGCAGGTTCAGATCCCCAGCCCGGACCCGCCAAACAACAATGACAGCTACAGCCAAAAAATAGCTGGGCGTTGTGGTGGGCACCTGTGGTCCCAGCTACTTGGGAGGTGGAGGCAGAAGACTTGCTTGAGCCCAGGAGTTGGAGATTGCTATGAGCTGTGATGCCATGGCACTCTACCCAGGGGGATAGCTTAAGGCTCCTTCTCAAAAAAAAAAAAAAGAACAAAGCTACAGAACCTATTTCATTTATAACCCAAAGATTGCCTGTAATTACAACAGAGATGGTACTGCCCACAAAGTAAAAAATATTTACTATCTGCCCTTTACAGAAAAGTTTACAAATCCCCAACTTAGAGCATAGCTGTATCTCTAGGACCTGAAACTCAGTAGGTGATTCCTGCCATCTGACAGACTATGGAATGAATGAATATGAACATGGTTGGTCACAAAGAAGGAAAGAGACCATAAAGTTTTAAATATTTCCTTGCAAACCACAGAGTGAAAATTGGAATCATTAAAACATGTTTTTTGGTTTAGTGTCAATGAGCAATTAGATGTACAAAAAATACCAATAATCTGTTAGTCTCATGCCTTAAAGAAATTGGAGCATGATGAGGTGTGTGGAGTGGGGCTGTGAGCAGCACAGGGTGCCTGCTGCGTTCTCAGCTGTCTGCACATCCAGTGCTGCTTGCTAAGACTCCTTGTAGTCACGCACTGGGTACATATTAAAATGATTAATGTTCTTCCAATTTAGAGTACAGGTAACTATTTGTTTACTAATATTTCTTCCCATTCATAGATTAGTAGTTTCATGATAAAATAGAAAAATATCATTGCTACTGATGACAATTCTATTTTGTGTTTCACAGCATAAGAAGAAAGCAGATTTAGCGCCTCTGGCCTTCTGGTTGAAAGCAGACAGTGTTCACGGACAGCACCAACATGTCAGGGACCTCCTCCCATGACTCCTTCTACGATTCCCTGTCAGCGTCTATGCCCGAAGAAAGCAAGAATGCTGAATTCTTCCCAGAGTTGTCTGCTTTTCTCAGCCAGGAAGAGATAAACAAGAGCCTGGACCTGGCACAGAGAGCAATAGCTAACTCTGGAACCAAAGATTTTGACTCGGAAAAGGAGATCTCGCAGATTTTTAACCCCACTCCTGTAAGCCTCTGTGAAAATCCTTTCCATGAGGAGACCAAATTGACTGAACAAACCTCACAAAGACCTCAAGATAACAGGCCAACAGCTGTCCAGCCTTTGGCAGAAAGACAAACTAAAAGCATCTCTTCACCTGTTTCAAAGAGGAAACCTTCCCTGTCACCCCTGCTCGCCAGCCCCAGCTATATCCAGAGCCTCCGAAAGGCTGAAAAGCGTGGAGCAAAAACTCCCAGCACTAATGTAAAGGCCAAACCTGCTCCTCAGGGTAAGGCTGGCCCCCAGAGCCAGCTGTGTGAAAAGGCAGCCAATTTCATCGAAGAGTTGACGTCCATATTTAGAGAAGCAGCAAAGCCAAGAAACGGAAGTCCAAATGGGGAGTCCTCGTCCCCAGATAGTGGGTACCTGTCTCCTAAAAGTCAGCCATCAGCCCTGCTGAATGCCTCAGCCAGCCAGAGCCCCACACAAGACCAGCAGGAGCGGGAAGCCAAGGTCAAGCCACCTGAGGCCAGGCATTGTCACCAGGCAGCCCAGGACACAGTGGAGCCACGCGCCAACCTCACTCATCCACAGCCCCAGAGCATGCTGCTCTTCCCGTCTGCTCCTCAGTTCCTCCAAAAGCTCCAGAGCCAAGAAGTGGCAGAAGGCAGCGGAGTGTTCCTGCAGTGCAGAGTCACTGGAAACCCAGCTCCTCGAGTCAGGTAGGATGGTTTGTTATGAATATCAAATGATTTGGTTGACTTTGGGGACGCTATTTAAGGTGGGAGGAAGAAAGTCCCTGTGTAGTTAACTGTTTAGAGACTGAGGTGGAGTTTTATCAAGTCCTTGCAAGGCAAAAGCATCCCTGAATTGCAAGTACTGGTTGTGCTAGCTTCCCTGGCAGGAGGTATCTACTGTCACCATCTACTAGACCATCTGTGCTACAGACTTGGAGGGTGCAAAGGACTCCAGCGGGCAAAGAGGAGCAGAAACAGGTTGTTCTACAGATTCTGGCATTAATAGTTGCCAGGCAGACTTAAACTGTGAAACTGATTTGCTCAAACCACTGAGTAAAGTATGTGTGTATTTGAAAATTCTCTGGAGGCACAGAGCAGAAAGGCACAGGTGTACAGAGGCCAGCCATAAGATTAGCCCCAGCAGGTAACCCAGCCTCAGCCCTGGGCTGCGTGGGATGCGTTGAGTGAGGATAAGCACATGTACACACTTCCAGTGAGAGGCTAACAAGGAAGGCAGAACTCTGACAAAGAAAAAGAAGTCAAATTTGAGTCTTCCCACGTCTGTCTGTTATTCATGCACAGCCTCTGGCCGCTAAGCATGCAGACAACAAAAAATAACAATGAAATGAGCGTTCACTTAAGAGTTGATAAGCATATTGCCATATCACCATGTCTGTTGAAATTTCTATTCGAAGTTCTTCCTTCCTGGCTGGGCACAGTGTCTTATGCCTGTAATCCCAACAGTTGGGAGGCCAACACAGGTAGATTGCCTGAGCTCAAGGTTTGAGACCAGCCTGAGCCAGAGCAAGATCCCATCTCTAAAACATAACTAGGTGTTGTGGTGGGCAACTGCAGTCCCAGCTACTCAGACGCTGAGGCAAGAGAATCACTTGAACCCAAGAGTTTGAGGTTGTGTGAGCTAAGATGCCACAGTACTCTACCAAGGGTAACCAAGTGAGACTCTGTCTCAAAAAAAAAAAAAAAAAAAGAAGAAGAAGAAGAAGTTCTTCTTCCTTCCTGATTGCAGAATTCGTACAAAAAGTTAAGGAGAAGGAGGCTGGCATTCTCCCAGAGGGTTTCCAGCCACAACTTTACCATTTCTCAGCTGTGTATCCTTAGTCAAGTTACTTTAACCTCTGTAACTCTTCATCTGTGAAATGAGAATTATAATAATACACCCTTAGTATTATGATGGCTGAAGAACATAGTTTAAAAAAACTAGTGCAACTAGTAGCCACAACATTACTGTTGCCCATTATCATTTCTTATTTCTTACTTTCATATGTCTAGATGAAAATAGTATTTCAAGTCAGGCTCATACAACAAAAAATAAGCTATTTATTCATTTATTTTGAAAGTTTTGTTTGATAAATGAATAATGATTTATCTTAATTAAGTAAATACTTAAAAATTAATTCACTATTATTAAATTTGGAAAAGTGGAGATCACTGGCTAAAAGTTGAAGCACTGGTACTTTCTTATTAATAGCATGTCACAAATCACAAACTTTCTCTCTCACACTGTGTCCACTAATTCACACTTTGCTGGTACTGGCTTCTTAATCTAACAAATCCTTGCTCACATGTACAAAGCAAGTTTTAGCGTTTCTGGCTGGAAAGTGGTATAGTTAAAGAGAGGTGTTTTCTTTTCTCCCTACCAATTTGTTCAACTAATAACACCTTGAGTCAGATTTTGCAATTTTATTATTACTTCTTAGCACGTCTCTTCCCACAGTGGTCTGCATATCACCAACCTCATTCTTTCCCCATAGCCTTAGTTTTAACAAGATACTGCAATGAAGTAGTGAACAGAAGAAATCCAAGTACTGGTAAAAACATTTGGTTCATTTGTGTATTTTTCATGGGCACAAAATGGGTCTCTAGATAGCCTGGACTGGCCAGGCCAGCAGAGGTCAGCAAATGCAGTGGAGCTAGGGACACATCAGACTGTTCCTTCAAAACTTCCTCAGGAAACCTGTTTTCTTAATTGCGAGGCAACACAGAAAAACAATTAGGACCACATTCTACAACACTCTTTCTAGCAATAAGTTTCTTTCCCCGGTTGCCCCTGTAGCTCCATTTTGGAAATAGCCTAATTTTTTTTATACCAACCTCTTGGGCTCAAGCAATCCTCCTGCCTCAGCCTCTCACATAGCTGTGACTAACAGGTGCCCACCACCACACCCAGCTAGTTTTTCTATTTTTAGTCGAGATGCGATCTCACTTTTGCTTAGGCTAGTCTCAAACTGAGTTCAAGGGATCCTCTGACCTCAGCCTCCCAGAGTGCTGGGAAATAGCCCAATTTCAGTAGCATCATGTGGTTCTCACATGTTTAAGATATGATTTGTTTTTGAAGTACCAGAAATGCATGTGTTAGATTATCTATTGAAGTCCTTTCAATTATCTAAAAACTTTTTCATTTTAACTTTGAAAAATACTCAAGATGAATGTTTAAATTTCTCAGTATTCTAGTGAAGAATTTTGAGTGCCTTGGTCTCTTCTGGTTCTATGAGAAATTTTATGAATATATTACTTGATTAGTTTTTATTTCTATTAATAATCAATAAGCAAATAATACAGCAAAATAATTCACTGGGATTTATCTACCTAATGATAACAAGAAAATTAGAAACACATAGATAATTTCTACCATAGTTAATCTTAAGAACTTCCATAGCAGAACACTGAAAAGTATTCTACTTGTTAAGGACAGACAGTCCCTGGGTTATGAATGAGATAGATTCTGTAGGTGTGGTCTTAAGTTGAATTTATATATAAATTGATAGGTAAATTTGGCACATTTACCTATTACCTGTGATACCTCTGTTCTCAAGTGTGAGATTCATGTAAATCAGGTAACTTGGGGACTGCCTATAATTTATTTCACTTTTCTCATCATATTAAGCACTGGTATTAACAGTGCTAATGTTACTGTTAAAAAATACTTATTAAAGGCGTATTTCCATGGGCCTTTGTTCACTATATGAAATTAAACCCAGGATCTAAATAGTCTTTCCTTCACACAAGCCCACAAAAATGCACAAAGTCAGTATAAATTGGAAAAATAGTAGAGTATTTCTCTAAATACAAAAAGGAAAACATCTGCCTTTAAATTTTTTTAAACCCTGCCTAAATTGGCACATGCTTTACATCAGTCCTAGAATGTTCAAACTTGCATGCATCTGTGTGGACTGTGTATGCTCACACACTTTGATGGGGAGGTGTGTCTGTCTGAACACACCTGTGAAATCCAAAGGACTTGGATTTGAAATTTGGGAAAATTGTCCTAAATAAGCTCTCTTCAAAGGCATACATCCATCCATATACATTTAATAGGCATATAAAGGCACCATGGAATTTTTTAAATATTTTTAATTTATTTATGTTGTATTTACAAAATATATTTTATTTTAATGTCAGTGTTGGGGTGGGTGAACATCTTCATGTCCTTTTTAAGAAAAGATTATCTTAGTGTCCTTCTATATCTTAGTGTTCTTTTTAAGAAAATATTTAAGTGTGATCCTTTTAGATATACATTTTTGAAGAAGAAAAGTCTAACAAAAAAGAAAAACATCCCAGAAATCATCTCCTGGTTCACATTTTAAAATAGGTGTTAAAATTCTGAAAGTGGCAGAGAAATGTCTTTAACAGTTCTACTAAGTCATACAAGAAAAATATCTCTTTTACCTACTTTAGTGAGCATCTTATCAGCAAGCACATTAACTCAAACAATAACGACTCTTATCTGCAAAGGCCAGGCTCAGACTTATTAGTGAAGTGAGTTGGCAGCCACCAGTCTCTACTTAGCAACTGGCAAATATTGTCCCAGCTGCCCAGTGACCAATGAGAACCAAGAGAGTCCTGTTGAGCTTTGTGGTGCAAGCAGTATTAGTGTGAACAGCCTGTCTTTCACTCTTATTCCCCTTCTTGTTTAATCTTTACTATTTCAAGAGTATGATCTCATCTACATACTGTAAATACTTGGGGATTTTTATGAAGGGAAAATATTACAAAGGGCTGAAGTTTGCTTCAAGAACAACCTAGGTAGGCACTTTGGTTTAATTACTACCAACTTGCATATGTGGTATTTGAAGCGTGCTGTGGTTTACTAGAGTCATTATGGCAATTTCTGAATGTCAGTGTATAAACCAGTAACAATGATGATTTTTAAATTATTCCATAAAGATCTATAATAACTAAAATTAAGCAGGCTGCATGTTTTCCTACTGCCTAATGAATGAACCGGGACCCTGGTTCTAAGTCACTGGGAATGGTGAATCATAGCCAGGCTTGACTTTGCCTATTTGTAATCGAGACTCTGATGACCACACCTTTCACTAACTCTCCTGCTGCCTCGCCTTTCTATTACAGAAGAGAAAATGATGATACAAATTGTGAAGTGAGAGTATGGCAGAGGTGAGAGCTTTTGGAAAATACAGTCAGGGGCTGGTGTCTCTTCACAATTCTAAAGGAAGCATCACAGGATTTGAATCCATTCAGCGCAATATTGACCATGTTTCCTGCATCTTTCCTCTGCTTGTGCTTTTTGCCTTGTTTTCTGACACTGGCAAGTTATGTAAGCCTTTGTCTGCCATGTAAATATATAATGTTATAATTAACAGGGAACTGGAGTTTCAAATCACCACCTCTGGATGGTTACTTACCAAGTGCAAAGTAAACAACTTGCTTTAATGTCAAAGGTTTTAATGAAATATGTTTCAGGGTTTACTAACAGAAAAAAACTCAATATCTGTCACTCTATTTAAGGGATAGGTTTTTATTTCAAAAATCAAATAGATACTGTCTTTGTAACTGCTGAGATGTTTGGGTTTTGGTTTTAGTCCAGAAGAAAATTCCCACAAATGCAAATTCATTCTGACCACCTGAGAATTTTGTCATAGAAGCAGCATGCTTTCTTTCCCTTATGGGGTTTAAAACTTGGCCACATGGTATTTTTAAGTTGGCAGAGTAATACCTTTTAGACAGGGCTTTAGAATTCTGCCTAATTGAGTACAGCAGGTTAACAAAAGTGCCAATGTTCTTTAAAAACAAAAATCAAAATGTTCTGTGGACCTAAAGCTCATGCTAAATATTAGATTAAATTGCCAACTGCATTTTTCCATATTTATCTTCTGAGATAGGAATAAAATTAAGTATGTTACCATACCAGCATCTGTAACATTTTACAAGACAAAAGATCCTTTTTTTCCGCACGTAGATCCAAGCCAGAAGCATTATCCATTAAGAAAACCAAAAAAGGCTGGAGGGACATGTTTTTTACAGTCATATTATGGAAATACTGAAGATCCCATGTCCTGAGGTCAGACTGGGAAACACAGTCCCTGAATATCTATCGGCTCCTACCCTCCAACTCCCAAAGGCAGGAGGAGTTTCCTCCCAGCCACATTGCTTCTCAAATCGCACTTTAGGAATAAGAAAAACGTGAAAATAAAGTCTGTCTTGTGTAGCATTTACTTAGGCTTTATGCCTGACTCGATTTTGTAATCTTGATTTTTATCCTCTGGAGTTTATTTCCTTGGCTGTCTCTGAAAATAATGACAAGGTTCTCATCTGAAGAAAATAAGCATAGAGAGTTTATCCTCTCAGGCCATAGATTTTCTTTGCACTGCATCCTAGCCACCCTTGCTGTCTTCATTACCATTCATTTCTCATTACTTCTCCCTTGGAGTTCCTTCTGCTTTACCTCTTTTGCTTCAACTGCCACACTCTCTAAACAATAATCAATTTGCTATTCTTGTGTGACTCTGTGAACTCTTAGCAGAAGGACCTACTTGGATCCACTTTATAACTAAGAGAACAGTTCCCCCCAAACTTAAGCACTATCTTCAATTTACTCACTTGGGATCAAATTTATCCACTTCATAGCCACTCATGCAGCTTATTCCTGTAATGCTCGCACTTTGGGAAGCCAAGGTGGGAGGATCACTTGAGGCCTGGAGTTCAAGACCAGCCTATGAGCAACATAGCCAGATTCTTTCTCTACAAAACAATAGAAAAATCAGCCTGGCATTGTGGGGTCACTAAAAAAATATGGTTGAAATGTTAAATTTTGTGTTGGGTATATTTATCACAATTTTTATTTTTTGAGACAGAATCTTACTCAGTCACCCTAGCATTGAGTGCTGTGGCATCATCACAGCTCACAGGAACCTCAAACTCCTGGGCTCAAGTGATCCTCCTGCCTCAGTATCCTGAGTAGCTGAGACTACATGTGCCCACCACCTCACCCGGCTGAGACAGGATGCTTGCTCAGGTTGATCTTGAACTCCTGAGCCCAAGGGATCCTCTCACATTGACCTCCCAGAATGCTGGGATTACAGGCATGAGCCACTGCACCCAGCCTATTTACCGCAATTTTTAAAAAATCCCCTATACAGAGGGAAGTATTTTATTCATGACTGGGAGAACAAATGATATATACAGTAAGGAAAATTCGGGAACATTCTTGGTCCTCTTATGACCTGAAATACTAGAAACTAAATGCTTGATCTGACATCCCACTTCCCAATCTGTATCTCAGACAAGCTTGGTAGGTGGCAACACCATCTATTCACCTGCTGATGGCAAAAGTGAAGCCAGGAGCCAGACTCCCCTTCCCTCCCAGCCCCTTGCATCAGCATGCTCTGCTGGAAGAGCCTCTCGTAGTTCTCTCCCGACCCAGCTCCTGTTAACCTGGGTCTAAGCCATGCTTTCCTGGACACCAGCAGCTGCCTCCCGAGGTCTTTCACTCCTTGTGTGCTCAGGGTGTTAGGTCAAAATGTTAGGCTGCTGGTAACCATCAGAAGCTTTATATTTACTTTAGAACAACACTTGCTCTCCTTACGGTCTGCAAGTAAAGCGCAGTATGTTCCAGTCCTGCCCAGAGCGCAGCCTCACCTAGCTCCTCTCCATCTCATGCTGCAGCTTAAACTAACTCTCTTTCCATTCCTCAAGATTTCCAGGCACAGGAAACCCCAGGGCCTGTGCATCTCCAGTTCCTTCTGCCTGGAGCGCTCATTCCTAGATCCCCACAGGGTCCCAGATCTCAGCTGGAAACTCATCCTTCCAAGAAGGCCTGCTCTGAGCACTCGAGCCACAGAAACCCTCCCACTCTCTGTTTCTTTTCATCCCACTGGTTTGTTTTATTAATTCCACAGCATTTGCCACAATCTGCAACCATTTATTTATTTACCCGTTTGTGTGTTGAACTATCTGTTCTCTATCACTGGGTCTTTATTTCCTATTAATTGGGAGCCTGTCTTTCCCAATGCTGTTCCCCAGGACCTGAAATGCCCCTAACATACATTTCAAATGAATGAATGAATGAATGAATGAACGAGTGGCCAATGGGTAAGAAGACTATTGGTCATGTCAGTAGATACAACCCAAACACCCTTCTGGCTTTTATTGGTGGAGAAAAAGGATAATAAATCAGTAATTATAGTTCAGAAGGATGACTGCTATGATTGAAAGCTGCAAAGAGTTCTAAGAGGACCCAGGAAGTTAGGAAGTCTCTGGCTAGGAAGGTCAGAGGGGGTTCCCTGGGGAAAGTCATGCTTACAGGAGGTCTGTTTATTCTGCAGTGAGAAAGCATGGAGGCATCCTTCCTAAGTCATGTGAAGCACCATGCCAATACCAGTGCAGAATAGTAGTTGGTACCGTGTCTCTAAATGATTGAGATGACTAACATAATCATTATCGCTATGTCGCTAAACAGCCTCTTAGTCAAAGGGAAAACAATTTTTGGGAAACATCTCTCTTTTTTTTTTTTTTGAGATCGAGCCTCAAGCTATCCCCCTGGGTACAGTGCCATGGCATCACAGCTCATAGCAACCTCCAACTCCTGGGCTCAAGCGAGTGTCCTGTCTCCGCCTCCCAAGTAGCTGGGACCACAGGCGCCCGCCACAACGCCTGGCCATCTCTTGGCTGCAGCCATCATTGTTGTTTGGCGGGCTGGGCTGGGGATTTGAACCCGCCACCCTAGGTGTACGTGGCTGGCGCCCTAGCCAATTGAGCCACAGGCGCCGCCAAAAAGTGTTAATTCTTGAGCATTAATTCCTCATCAAAGGGAAACCTTAACATTTACACTGTTTTAGATCAAATCACTAAGTACTATTTTTTGTTTTTATGTTATTTCTAAAAAATATTCTAAATGTCAACATTTCCCCTGTTAAGACTGAGAACTGCTCATTTTCTATATATTGTCCACAAATCAGTTTATTCCATACATGCCCCTTGCTTAAATGTCACTCCTGAAAGAAATGTTTAAACTTACCATACTTGGGTAGGTTATTTAGTCTTTCTGAGGTTCCATTTTCTCATCCATAAAAAGGGAATAATATGCTTGCACAGTTTTGTGTGTCTCCAAAGGATACTATAAAGCACAAATGAGATAATGGATGTAAGAGCACTTGTAAATCGGTAAGTGCTATTTAAATACAAGGTGTTATTATTCATCTATGTCTCAGGCAAGAAAAAGTGCAGAAACTTGTCCTGTTGACTCTTATATCCTGGGGCTTTAGTGTCATAAAGTATTGGTACTTTATTTTATGTCTTCAGATCACGGTTATAATTATTTGTAGTAATAATTAGTAGTTATGAGTTGTTTGAAGTATTCCATAAAATTAATTGGCTATATCTGAATGTGGCAAGAGGCTGACATTAAATTTTTAATGTCAAGAGAATTCTGAGTTGGAGTTTTTAAAATGTGAAGATCAGGAAGACAGGATAATGCCTCCTCTGCCCCCAAACCTGCCCCTTGCTAAAACATCCTCACTCTAATCCCAGAACCTGTGATTACATACCTTGTGTGGCAAATGATGCTTTGCAAATATGATAAAGGTTAAGGACCTTGAAATGGAGAGATTATCCTGGATTATTAGGGTGAGCGCAGCCTAATTACCTGAATCTTTAAAAGTGGAAAAAGAAGACAGTCAAATGGGTCAGAGAGATGAAGACAGAAGAAGGAGACAGAGTGAAGTATAAGAAGATTTCAACCTCCCATTGCTGACTTTGAAGATGGAAGAAGAGGGAACACAGTAAAAAATAATGTACTTGGCCACTAGAAACTGGAGCTTCTTAGTGACAACTCATTTGACTACTATGAAGGAAACAGGAATCTTAAGTCTTCCAACTGCAAAGAACTGAATTCTGTTAACCTGAATGAGCACAGGAATGGATCTTCTTCTAAACCAGAGATTTTTTTTTTTTTTTTTTGGAGACAGAGCCTCACGCTATCCCCCTGGGTAAGTGCCATGGCATCAAGCTCATAGCAAGCTCCAACACCTGGGCTCAAGCAAGTCTCTTGCCTCAGCCTCCCAAGTAGCTGGGGCCACAGGCACCCACCACAATGCCTGGCTATTTTTTGGTTGCAGCCATCGTTGTTTGGCGGGCCTGGGCTGGATTCGAACTCGCCACCTTAGGTGTATGTGGCTGGTGCCTTAGCCACTTGAGCCACAGGCGCCGAGCCTAGACCAGTGATTTTTAACTGGTGTGCCATGAAAAATTTTAAAGATTATTATTTATATTATTGTCAAAAGAAGTTCAAAGCATAGAAAGTATATTCCTTTTTTTTTTTTTTTTTTAGAGACAGAGTCTCACTTTGTCGCCCTTGGTAGAGTGCTGTCGCATCACAGCTCACAGCAACCTCCAACTCTTAGGCTTAGGTGATTCTCTTGCCTCAGCCTCCCAAGTAGCTGGGACTACAGGCACCCACCACAACACCCGGCTATTTTTTGTTGCAGTTTGGCTGAGACCAGGTTTTAACCCACCACCCTCGGTATATTGGGCCAGCACCCTACTCTCTGAGCCATAGGTATATATTCTTTTTTTTTTTTTTTTTTTTTTTTTGAGACAGAGCCTCAAGCTGTCCCCCTGGGTACAGTGCTGTGGCATCACAACTCATAGCAACCTCCAACTCCTGGGCTCAAGCTAGTCTACTGTCTCAGCTTCCCAAGTAGCTGGGACCACAGGTGCCTGCCACAATGCCCAGCTATTTTTTGGTTGCAGCCATCA
>CAUYQV010055607.1:0-39656 GCA_963574575.1 Galagoides demidoff
CCATGGCATCACAGCTCATAGCAACCTCCAACTCCTGGGCTCAAGCGAGTCTCCTGCCTCCACCTCCCAAGTAGCTGGGACCACAGGCACCCGCCACAACGCCCAGCCATTTTTTGGTTGCAGCCATCATTGTTGTTTGGCGGCCCAGGCTGGGGATTCGAACCCACCACCTTAGGTGTACGTGGCTGGCGCCTTAGCCGATTGAGCCACAGGTGCCGAGCCACAGACTTCATTTTTTACAGTAATTTTAGAGTCAAAGAAAAATTGAGCAGAAAGTGTAAAGAGTGCATAAGCTCCCTGCAACTCCCACCCCCACCCACTATCCATCTCTTATACTGTGTGGTATGTTTGCTACAACTGACCATCACCCTAAGGCTATAATCCACTTTAGGGTTCATTCTTGGTGTTGTGCAGTTCATGACATGTATCCACCATCATAGTATCACACAAGATAGTTTCACTGCCCTAAAAAGCTTCTGTGATCCGTCTCTTCATCCCTCCCTCCCCTAACCCCTGGCAACCACTGATCTTTTTACTATCTCTGTAATTTTCCTTTTTTCCAGAAGGTCGTACGGTAGCTACGACCTTTTCAGATCTGCTTCTCTCACTTAGTAGCACGCATTCAAGGTTCCTTCTGTCTTTTTGTGGCTTGACTCATTTCTCTTTAGTGCCTAGTCGTATGCCATTGCTGTGTGGGCCACCGTTTATTCACCCACCGAAGGACATCTGGTTGCTTCCAAATTTGGGCAATTATGAATAAAGCCGCTATAAACATCCCCGTGCAGGTTTCTGTGTGGACATAAGTTTTCAACTCATTTGGGTAAATACCAAAGAGTGAAATTGCTAGGTCCATGGTTTAATTTTTAATAATGCTGTGTTGAACAATTGTCTCAGAAAATTCCTGGAAATTTAACAAAAGGCCCTCATTAGCCTGAGTGTGAGCCAGCTTTGACACATCACTACGTTATAATTGCACCCTGCCCTGCCTCCAATTTGTGCTTAAGAAAAATTCAAATTTGAGCTTTTGAATGATTCCACCAAACTGAATATCATCATTCAAATGTTGCTTTTGTATGAGTAGATACACGTGTGTTCTAATGGGCTTATTAAGTCAAAATGTAAACTGGTTAGTTCTCAGCTTTCTAACAACAGCAAGGCAAGGATAGTTGCAGCCAACAAAGTATCATATATAGAATGTGACAAACCCATCCAATCAGAGGTTCTCAAACTGTTCTGCAGCATCTCAGGGGCTTCCGAGATACCACTACAGAACCAACATGTTTGAAGTAGCGTTCACGTCCCCCCGTCCTTCTCCCCACATCCCACGACCACAGCATCTTCACTTCACGTTTCTGTTTGAGGTACCAGGTTTCTGCATTAGGCTTTGCCAGAGAAGGATTTCTTTGACTAAACACTGTCAAAGCATTGCCTTAAACTCAGAATGTTAATGAAGGGACTGGACTGGGCTTCACGCTGCTATTCCTGGAGGCAGCCACCAGCCTCTTCCAGCTGTGCCTGCTGCTGCCTCAACCAAACCTGCTCCGAGGGTCTGAAATGAGTTTAGAGAGCAGATGCCTCCGGCACTGCGGTCCAGGACGTTCACATCCATAGCAATTATCAGAAACAGAGAACCAATTATTACATAGGCAAAGGGGCCGTCCACTTCGTTCCAATTATGTGTGGAATTTATTTTAGATTCATCCCTGCAGCTGCCAGTTAATACTATAAAGTTATGTACAGAAATAAGTGTGATCAATTTTTATTTTCCCCTGACTCAATCAGGCCTTCCTAGAGGGAAGACCCATTAAGATACAGCTTTTGTCCTCAAGCCGTCATGTAATCAAAGCCATGGCTGAAACATTGGCCTGTCCCATTAGGCAAGACTCCCTGCAACTTTTACTTGCAGTTTGGTACAGCATTTTTTCCTGTCACACTCAGAGGGCCATCACATGGATCCCAGGCAGTCTGTATTTATACTTTATATACGACTAATTGGGGAGAGCTGTGTATCATTAAGCACACTCGGCAGCTAGACCAGGAATGGGGAAAAAATGCACAAAGCATCTTCCTTCGTATGCTGCCCGTGGCTGCGAGCGTGCTGCCTGTTCTCATGATACAGGAGCAAAGACGTGGCAAAACTTCTTACATCTCTGCTTTGTGGGGGAAGCGGCCATTTGTTCAAGTCTTTCTTTAGAGTTAGGTTAGTGAAAAATTCTCTTGTGTCCGTTTTCCCTTTTGCAAGCAACCTCCAAAAGAGATTTATCAACCTCCTTCTTTTGTTTTCATTCCCTTCTTACCTGCGTGTTTGTGAAGGGATGGCAGCTGGGTCTCTCCCTGAGTGTGGCTTAGTAGCTACTATATTTTTAGATTTCATATTAGAGTGATCAGAAGATGTGCAAAGATTATGTAAATTATATGCTGGTAAAGAAGATATTTCAGGTGCTGTTCTATGGATTTGGGATGCTTTGAGTCGAAGGGACTACGTGGTTCCAGAAGCTCTTTTTGATACACGTGGGGACAGACCTCTCTATGTGCGAATGGTCAGTGATTTGAAACCTCAGAGTGCATGTGGGTGACCCTGTTATTTTTATACACGGGAATACTGAGCTAGCCCGGACGGTGCGCCAAGCTCAGAAATGGCACAGTCAGGCCCACACCCCAGGCCAGCCACTTCATTTTTCAGTTTTGTTTTATTTGTTTTGTTTTAGCTTCTTGGAACTTTTCTGGAAGGCCAGTCTTTAAAGTAAAAAGTGTAAGGCATTGGGGCTCTCGTTGGGGAGTTGAAGGTCCTTCAAAGGGGAATTTTCGGAGAGCCCAAGGAATCTATCCCCCCTTGCTTATGGCATGCGATGCTGGCAAGTGGTTTCTTCTCTTCCCCCTTTAAAAAACTTAAATAAGAATGTAAGGAAATAAATTGGTAGAATTCTAAACAGCGCAAGGCTCACTGAGGTCTAAACATGTCCTAAAATGTGGTAACCACAGAGGCCTTTGTATCTGCAGGAATGTGCAGAATTGCCCAGACGGTCTAGACAGGGAAATTCTGCCCGGTCCTTCCTAACCTTGAGTCAGAAACTCAGGGCTCCAGCTGCCCTGACTGCAGGTCTCACCTGAGCACCCAGGAGGGAGGTGATGTGCAGGGCAAAAGGTCCAGTTGCAACCACCTGGGCTTTTGCAAACCCCAGCAAATAACAAACAGCTCTTCCCGGGTTTGCTGACAGGTTCATCTCTGGGAAAGTTAAATACAGGGCTGGCTGGCTCTGGGCAAAACTGTAAAGTGGGTAAGTCTGTTTCTAACACGTTCTGTCCTTTGCCCTTAGCAGCACCCTGTTTTAGCTGTCACCAGGGGCCCGAGCACCGTACACTGGGCTGTTGGCTGCAGGTCCAGGTCCTGCCCTCCCTCCCTCCTCAGCAGCCTCCCATCCTCGGCCCCAGGCCCTCAGTCCCTGACCTCCCCTTTCCAAGCCTGGCCATCCCCCGCAGCTGCCTGTGCCCACACACTATGGCTGCCAGCAGATTCATTCACTCACTTCTCCCAGGCAATATGCTCTCACTTTGCCAACAGCGGGCTGCAGACAGCTTAATCGGAGTATTCAGATGGTAGAAATTTCCAGTGTGGAGGCACAGCACAGAGGGAGGGGACCGAGGGAAGGAGTGGAGGTGGCACTATTGCCTCTGAGTGACAATCAGTCACTTGCTCCTGCTCTGAACAAGGACCCCAAGAGAGGGATGGTCACATGACCCCTCGAAGGCTTTTCCCTGGTGCTGGGATCCTATCCAACACCCCACACAGATCAGCTTTTCTTTGACACCCCAAATCTGAATAT
The DNA here is from genome assembly GCA_963574575.1 of Galagoides demidoff. Classification (NCBI taxonomy): domain Eukaryota; kingdom Metazoa; phylum Chordata; class Mammalia; order Primates; family Galagidae; genus Galagoides; species Galagoides demidoff. Next base: position 3,825 of record CAUYQV010055607.1, read on the forward strand.
AAACAACCAAGGTCAACTATTTCATGATGAGGCTCACACGTCCATGACCTCCTCCATGAGGCCATTCTACAGGACAGAGGCTCTACCCGGGTTAGGACTTGGGCACGTGCTCTGGTGGCCAGCTCTCAGCGGCATGCTGCCGAGTTGCACAGGCCATTCTGTGCTGCCCCTGTGCCTTTCCCCTGTTGAATTCCCGCAGTTTGGAGGGGGCAGTGCCATGATGTTGGGAACCAGAACTCTTTTTTTCTTCGCCATCATGTTTTCCATTGAAACCATTTTCACCGGCTCAGCACCTGTGGCTCAAGTGGCTAAGGTACCAGCCACATACACCTAAGGTGGCAGGTTCGCCAAAAACAACAATGATGGCTGCAACCAAAAAATAGCTGGGCGTTGTGGTGGGCGCCTGTGGTCCCAGCTACTTGGGAGCCTGAGGCAGGAGAATCACTTGAGCCCAGGAGTTGGAGGTTGCTGTGAGCTGTGATGCCACAGCGCTCTACCCAGGGGGATAGCTTGAGGCTCTGTCTCAAAAAAAAAAAAAAAAAAAGAAACCATTTTCACTGTGTTGCTACACTGGTGTTAAATGAGGATGACATTATGGGAAATGCTTTTAAACTATCATCCCTGTGAAGGAGGGACGTGTGTGTGGGTGCCCAGGGTCTGCCTCTGTCCCTGTTTTGATAACCCTGGAAAATCACAGTATAATCATTTGCATCTAGGTCTCGCTAAAATGCCCTGGGAATGCATCATGTTTTACTCCTAGATACATACTGACTCTTACCACCTACTCCACTGGGTCACCTCCTGAGAGTAGTGGCCCCTTAGTCGCAGCCGGCTTCAACTGTAGGCTGTGTCAAGGAGGAGTAACCTAATCAAGACGGCCCCGTGGAGACCCTGCCTCTCTCCTGTCCCGCTGGTGGAACCCATGCATGTGTTCCCTGAGCCTGCAGGATGATGCTGGCACCAGTCTAAATTCCTCAAGCTCAGGAGCCAGGTGACTGAGGGACCTGTGAGATCTTGGGAAGAATGACAGTGATGCCACGTCTTTTCTGGTGACAACAGCTGAAGACTGGGCCCCATGAGGGGCTGATAGGAGGTAGGTGGTGACTGCCCAGAGATCCACGAACCCCACCCAAACATAGTCTCTTCTCCTTCTCTTCACCAGGACACCCCCAGCTCCCCAAGAAGAGAGCCTTTCCTTTCCCACTGCGCCCTGTAATTTTCTTTAGATAAACCAGTGCTTCCAAAATAAGAGAGGCATCCTTGTGGGCCAAAGACACACATGCGCACTTGTGCAAAATAATCACAAGACTCTATTTTAGAAGCAGCTAGAATAAAAGCTGAAGCATCCAGGAACAGTTTTGAGGAGTGTCTGGGAATGATAATTAAATGTGGCTACCTCCCACACCCAAAACAGCTTCCCCTTGCCGTGATAACTTCAAATGCAATGTTAGCCATGCAGTCTGTGATGCCTTAATGCCAGTGAGGCCTGAAGAAAGTTTAGTTTCCTGTGCCAAAAACTTAAAAATGACTTTCATAAAAGTTGTCATTTTTGCCATGGCCAGCTCCCTGTTCAGAGAACAAGCCCTAGAAAGAAGGAGCCTTTGACATACTCAGGGGATGGCTCAATGTGAGTATAAAACTCTCAAGGATAGTCAACTGAAAGGATCCCCAGGCCTTTTCAAGCTTCCTCTGGGAAGGGAACATTAGTCTTGGATCTTGGCCTGCTTTCTGATTCCCTTCAAGGTGAAAACAAGCTGTAACGCTCACAGGGTTTGTGGGGAGGACTTGGCCCCTGCAGATGTTGTCTGTGTGGCCTTGGCTTGGGGCCCGGAAGGATTTGTAGGAGGTGGGCCTCTTTCCGAGCCCCTGCCATGGGAGGGGATGTTGTTGAGCCTGAGTCTCCCATCATGGCCACCTGAGATCCACCAGCTTGTCCCTTAGCCAGAACCCTTGTCTGTCTCCTCCCTTCACCCTCTGTTTTTCAGCTCACATGTCACACCCTTTGCACACGGAACCATCAACCTGAGCTCTACTCTTCCTTCATGGCCAACTTCAAATTCCACTTCCTGTATGAAATCTTCATTGCCAGAAGTAGTAATAACATAATAATGCCTTGCAAGCGTGCAGTGGTTTGCACTGTTCCTATATTTTACTTCACTCAACGGTTAGAGTTTTAGAATTGGAAAGCCTTAGAGACCATAATGTCCCATTATGATCTTATGGAGAAGGAGGCTAAGTGAACATATGGGATACCACTGATGCTGGTGAGCAAGGAGGACATCTGAGGCTCGGGACTCCCCAGATCAGTATCCTCTCCATCAGAGTCTGCCCGTGGGAGCAACCTTCTGCAGGTGGCATGGCTGAGCTGGGTGACTCCTGGACAGTCTGAGCAGCCTCATTAGTGACCAGGCCAGTCTATGACTCTCAGCCTAAATTAAGTCTTTAGACCCAATAAGTTCCTAAGAAGAGGGCCACGATTTTATCCCCCCAGGCCCCATTTCACCAGGCTACTGATCAGCAAATGCTTTCTCTGAGGCTCTGTCTTACCTCTTACCTCCTGTAGACAAAAGGGGAGGGGGGGATGGGGAAGGCTGGAACTGGTCAGAACAAAGGCCTCCCTGCACGGAAGAGGAGGCTGCACACAGACACCCAAGGACAGCCCAGGCTGGGGGCAGGGCAGTGGGAAGGGGCAGCTCACATCTGCCAGGCCCCCCCCCCCCCCCGCCAAGCCTGCCTGGTGGGAAGGGTCTGTCCTGGCAGACACAGAGTAAGGACATCACACCAGCTATCCAGTGTCTCAGAGAGCCACCTGCCCTCCATTCATCCCACTTGGAACAAAGGGCCCCAAATCCTCTGTGCCCTGATGAATCCAGGGGTGGGGTTCAGTCCAGGCTCCAACAGGCCACGTCCTCCTGACCTTTGTACGGCCTATTTGCCGGCGTCCTCCCCAGCTCTGGGTGCTGATTAGATAGGAAGAGACTCCTCCCAGGCCCATTCTGGGCTTTCCTGGCCTGTTTCTCTCTCAAAGGCACAACGTGGGACCCTTTAGCAAGAATGCTGCCATTTCTGCCGCACAGCTGCTGTGCCACCTGACGCCAGGGACATCTGGCCTGAGCCCTCATCATTGAACTGTATGCTGGGTGCTCACCACAGACACTTCTCTTTCCTTTGTGTCTTTTTCAATACTGAATTACTTTTGTTCATATTCTAGGCTCCTATTCCTCTTGGGGTGTGTAAAAACAAGTAGGCAGGTAACTGCCCTGCTGAGAAACTTGGTGAGTTCCCAAGGTATTGGGACCAGGGCCAAAAATAAGACTCTTGATGACCTCAGGGTCTGATGCACTCAAGTGGGCTGCTAGGCTCAGACATTTCTCTAGAAGATTCTTATTGACATGCAGAGTTATTATGTGGTAGATTTAAAACAAATTGATCTCTTCAGCAAATTATGATTATCCCTAAAGAAGCACAGAGTCCTACAGAAATAAGGCTCAGTGGGGTAATTTTTGTTTTCCAGTGTACATTCGTTTTCTCTCCTGAAACACAAAGGAGCTAGAATAATCTCTCAAGGTTATTTTCAACAATAAATATATGCTTTTGGAATCTAGAGACACAAGTGGCTGAGAGTTTTTGGGTTTTTTTTTTTTTTTAATAAAAATGATGTCTTTTGATTTGCCTTTTCTTAGCACCAGACTTGGGACCAATGTGTGAATGACTGCCTGGGTTTCAGAAACCCTAGGAGGCCTGTCACCACTTCCATAGAACCCTTCAAGAATTTGGGGCTGGAATCTCACACAATTGGAAACTTAATTATGTTGAGGGCTTCTCTTCCCTTGGGATATCTGTGAATGCTGGGAAGGTTAAAGAGTTCTCTGCCACTGTCCTGTCTGTGCTGCAGCTCAGGACATGGCCTAGACAATAAGGCTGGGCAGGGAGGCTTGGGGGAAGACTCAGGAAGGCCATACCAGCTCCTGTAGTGAAGGCACCAGGTGGATTCTCTGTCATATGATTCCCCAACCCTGATCCTGTGCTGGGCCAGGTGCTTCACACATGCTGTGTCACTGAACGTCACAGCACACTGTCAGACAAGTGTCCTCACCCCCCTTTGCAGCAGATGCTGCAGGAGTTAGGGAGCTGGCTCAGATGCGCGGCTTTCCCATAGAGGACAGGCCTGTTGTCCCAGTTTGCAGACACCAGTTCTGCGGCAACAGACATTAAATGTCTCCCACCCCAGGACCCAACCTCCTCTTGCCCTGACTGCCAGTGGTTCCTTCTGGACGCCTCTTGTGAGTCTGCTCCCTCTTCTCGGGTTGTAACTGGCCACAGCAAGGAGAAACCTTTACATCACCTGAAATGAACGTGTCCAACACCACTCCAAACACACCATACGGTCTTTTCCCCCTTGTGATGGCAATCGCACAAAATCCAACAGATCGCGGTTCCTCCATCCCTATCCCCAGCCCACAGCAAACCTGTTTGTGGGGGTCACATTTGACACATCTCGACTGACACAGGCATTGCTTCTTGGTGTGACATGTCCAATAACAAGTTGTGAAAAGGAAACCTCACTTAATTATCCATAATGAAAGGGATTTTCAATCAACCATGCTGGAGGAAAGATGGAATTCTCTTCTATTTCTCTGCATAGAAAAGGGGATAAGGAATCAGTGCCACATAACGAGGTTATCAGAGTCCGCAGCATAGAGGTATGTGATATAGTTCATTAACGAAAATATTATATTATTTTCTGGGTATCCTAAGGGTTTTTAAAGTGTATAATTCATTAGGATTTTTTTGTTATAAACTCACATTTCAGTTCATTGTGCAACTTTGAGCAATTTTGCATTCGTTTCCTTAAAGAAGCCCTCTCCTGGCCCCACCTGTGTAAGTTTTCAGCCCCATACGAGCTGTATCTGGCCCTGTCTGCTGTACACTGGGTGGAAAAGCCTGGGGAGGAGGGGGCGAGGGGAAGGCAGGCAGGAGCCAGCTGTGAAAGTCCCTGTGTGCCACTCTCAAGAAGTCCAACTCTTGTCAGGGAGCCGAAGGACTCATAAAGAGAAAATGACAAGATAAGATGGGTGTCTTTAGATAACCCTGGAGGAAGGAGGTAGAATGGTCTACAGGCAAGAAGAGGGGGTGACAAGGAGGGTAATTAGAAGGCCATGGTTGTGGCATGAATGAGAGATAAAAGACCCCCCTCTAGGGCAGGCAGGGTGGAAGAAAGGGTTCAGCAACGGTTACAAAGCAGACTGGGCAGACTTGGGGATGGAATCCGTGTGGGTGTGCTTACAGGGACGGGACAGAGAGAGGGAATACAGTGAAAGAGGAAAGATCAGAGGAAACAGGGCTTTGACCTTGGGTGGCGGGGAGGATGGGAAGGCCATTTGCAGACGGCCCAGTGGGAGCCACCACTCTGAGCAAATAATGAGCCCAGTGTTGGGCACGAACATCCTCAAATCCTAACTCACAAAGCTGAAGGAATGAAATGATTTGCGTCAACGTATTACACATGTGAGGAGCCCAGTGGCATGCCAGGCCATACGAGGCGCAGGGGAAGCCTAAGCAGCGGCATGACACCCCGCCCCCCGCCCCCGAAAGGGTCACAGAACAGCAGGCATGCTGCCCTTCCTGTGTTTTCTTTAACCTACATAGCATTTAAGTTAGTGATTAAAAATAGGAAATGTATTCACGTGGTTGAAAACTGAAAATTTACAAAAGGATATTTGCAAAAATCTTCCTAGTTCCCTTCCCTGGAGGTGATCAATGTCAGTTTCTTGCATGTTCTTAGAGAGAGTCCATGAGCGCTCAGGCAAACCCACGCTCCTCCGCACAAACGCCCTCTTCCCTTCCCTGTGTATTTTGGAGATAAATTCATGTTAGCACATTAAAAGCTGTGTCGCTTTTAATAGCTCCACACTAATCTTTTGCACAGTTATACCAACCATCCAATTCATGACCACTGGACTGTTTCACACGTGTACAAGGGTATTTGGAGGGTAAAATCTTAGAAGTGGACTTGCTTGCCTATAGCGCAGTGGTTATGGTGCCAGCCACATGCACTGAACACTGCAGGTTCGAGCCCGGCCTAGGTCTGTAAAACAACAATGACAACTGCAACAAGAAAATAGCCAGGCATTATGGCAGGTGCCTATAGTCCCAGCTACTTGGGAGGCTGAGGCAAGAGAACTACTTAAGCCCAAGAATTTGAGGTTGCTGTGAGCTGTAACACAATAGCACTCTGCCAAGGGTGACATCATGAGATTCTGTCTCAAAAAAAAAAAAAAAGTGGATTTGCTGAGGCAAAGGATAAGTGTGTGGCCTATGTCAACAGAGTGGTTTTCAAAATCTGGGTTTATATTTTGGGTTTTGGGGGAGTTGTTTGTTTTTTGAGATACAATATCACTCTGTCCAACTCTGGGAAGAGTGCCATGGCTTCATAGCTCATGGCAACCTCAAACTCTTGGGCTCAAGCGATCCTCTTGCCTCAGCCTCCCAAGCACCTGGGAGGACAGGTGCCCAGCACAATGCCGGGCTAGTTTTTCTATTTTTAGTAGAGACCAGGTCCTGCTCTTGCTCGGGATGGTCTCAATTTCCTGAACACAAGTGATCTACCCATTTCTGCCTCCGAAAGTGCTAGGATTATAGGCATGAGCCACCACACTCAACCCAAAATCTGGATTTGAATCTGTATTTAATATCTGTGTCTCTGACTCATCCTGGCCCCACACTTGGCACTGTCTGCTGGTTATCTCATTCCTTTGCAACACTTACCGGACTGCAAAGGCATTGAGAAAAAACCCACAGGTTGAAGGATGAGAGTGCCTGGTTCCAGTGTGCTGACAGCCAGGCCATCAGTAAGACAGATATTACCATAAGAACCAGAAACATTTACTGGTGTTTTTTGTAGAAATACGGTGAGGTATATAAAAACATTGTGTGAAATGTGAATCCTTGTGATGGTGATGATGGGTCTCCGACCTGAGCCACACAGAAGAGCACTAGGTCTGTGGAGAAGGGCCTCACCCCACCCTTCCCCCGCCCTCCAGCCCCGTTCCGCCTGTCCTCTGGACTGGCCCAGCTAGTGCTGGACTCAGTGCAAACACACCCCACACCAGGCGGGAAAGCTCAGATGCCCAGGGGCCTTTCTGCTTGCCTCCCTTCTGCATCCCAGGGCTTGGAGCACCTCACATGCAGCCCCGCATTGGCCAGCACACACCTGTGGAAGGAATATGGGAGAAACCACTTCACCCAACATACGTATTCCTGGACTGCAAAACCCAGGTGGATAGAGATGATAGCGATGTCAGAGTCTTTCCATATCTCCTATACTTGGGCCTCAACGTACTGGGCTGAATTGTGTCCCCACAAATTCACATCTAACTGAAACCACAGAATGTTGCCTTGTTTGGAAATGAGGCGGTTGCAGATGTAATTACTGTCATGCATGCACCACATGTGGTCAATCAGTGACAGATTGCACGCACAGCAGTGGTCCCCTAGGATTCTAACGGAGCTGCCCCATGCAGGTGAACCATCTTTTACTTCTTACACCATCTTTTTCTTCTTTTGAGACAAAGTCTCCCTCTGTCACCCTAGGTAGAGTGCATTGGCATCATAGCTCACAGGAACCTCAAATCCTGGGCTCAAGTAATCCTCCTGCCTCAGCCAAGCTGGGACTACAGGTGCCCAGAACAGCTAAATTTTCTATTTTTAGTAGAGACAGGGTCTTGCTGTTAATCAGGCTGATCTCAAACTCAGGAGCTCAAATGATCCTCCTGTCTTGGTTTCCCAGAGTGCTAGGATTACAGGTGTGAGTCACCATGCCCGGCCTATGCCACATTTGTACTATGTTTTCTCTATGTTTAGAAATGTTCACAAATATAAATCCCTGTCACTGTGTTACAGTTGCCTAGGGCACTCAGTACAGTAACATACTGTACACGTTTGTAGCCTGGAGCTGTTGGATGTGCCATATAGCATAGGTGTGTAGCAGGCTGTGCCGTCTATATTTCTATATTTACACTCCATTATGGTTGCACAATGACAAAATTGCCTAACGATGCATTTCTCAGAATGTGTCTCTGTTATGAAGTGATGCATGACTTTATTAAAGATGAGGTCATACTAAATGAGAGTGGGCTCTATATCTGATGGCCAGTGTTCTTCGGAGAGTAGAAGGCACAGAGAAAGGAGAGGGCCAGTGAGAATGGAGGCAGAGACCTGAGTAATGCCTCCTCAGGCCAAGGATGCCAGGAGAGGGGCCTGGAGCAGACTCCCTTGGAGGCTGCAGAATGAACAACTTGCTGTCTTGATTTTAAAATTCTAGCCCCAGAACTGAGAGGACAAATTTCTGTTATTTAAAGCCACTCACTGGTGGTGATTTGTTATAGCAGCTCTAAGATACAGATACGTTTACACCCCAGTGTTACAACCACACAATTGTAGAACACTCACACTGTGAGGGGCTGGTAAAAATCCAGGGATAAGGCTGGTTTACAATCTGGGCTCTGCCACCAATGAACTGTGTAAGCTGTCCTGACATCGACTTCTCCACTATACAAAGGGGACAACAACATACAGCCCCAAAGACACACACACACATCACACAGCACATAGCACACATATACCACACACACTATACCATGCACACACTACACATCACACACACAGGACACACTACACACATACACTGTATAGCACACACACCCACCACAAATACCATGTATACACAACACACCCCATACACACACCACATGGACACACATACCTCAAACTTCACACATACACCACACACCACATATCAAACATACACCACACACACTACATGCCATACATACATTACACGTACACACACACTCACCATACATACCACATACACACACCACACCCCATGCACACACCACATAGACACACATATGTATGTACTACAAGCCACACACACATCACACACTACATACCACACACATACATTATATACCACACACATGCCATATATACCACATAGACACACATATGCACATATTACAAACCACACATATATATGTACTCATGCCACACACAATACACATGCACACATACCACATAATACACACCACACATGCATAACAGCACATGTACATACACACATGCATATACATACAAAAAACACAGCACACACACATAGCGCTGTTACAAGTACGTATGACGTTACGTGTGAGAATGTGTAGCACACACAGAAAACTTGATGCATTTTTATTCTCTCCTCTTTTACACAAGTGAAAAACAATGTCAAAAGTTTTTCTTTTGATTAAAAGAGAATGGTGCCTTACCTTTTATGATAGTTTATCATAAGATACAACCTGGAGAGGACTTTTATTGTTTAAGCAACGCTTTCACAGAAGAACACCTATAGCAAGATTACTGACACATTACCTTTTTTGGTATGTCAAATGCCATTATTATAAAATTCAAGTAAATTTAACAAATCAGAAAAATACAGTTGAGAAAAAAGGAAGCACAGTGTCAGGCATGAAATTATGTATGTATTTTTACTGCCGTGACAGCTTTCATCCATGGATCTCATAACACCCTTATAAATATTTACTTGTTACCTATATTTCTCTATGAGATAGCTATTGGTATTATTATTTTCATCTTACAGAAGGACAGATTGACGTCATCATGGTTTCTCTAGTCAAATAAATCAGTCCACATGATGAATATAGCTCTGAGCTAATAAATATAGCTCTGAAGTAACTTTCTCAATTAATCCTGTGTGGACTCTTCAGTGATTCTGGCATACTTCAATTCTGATTCTTTTGTTCATGTTGCTGACATTGTTGGTTGTTTATTCAACAGCTTTTCCTCCACCCCTCTTCCTTGCCAGTTGTCCTTGTCTGTTTGGGCTGCTATAACAAATTACCATAGACTGCATGACTTCAACAGCAGACATTTATTTCTCAGAGTTCTAGAGACTGTGAAATCCAAGATCAAGGTGCCAACAGATTTGGTGTCTAGTGAAGATGCATTTCCTGGCTCCAGATGGTCATCTTCTCATTGCATCCTCACACGGTGGAGACCAGAGAGAGAGAAAGCTCCTCTTACAAGAGCACTTATAAGTCCACTGATGAGGGTGCTGCCCTCATTACTGAATCACTTGCCAAAGGCCCCAATTCCTAATACCATCACCTTGGGGGTTAGGTTCATATGAATTTGAGAGATACAAACATTTAGTCCATAACACTGCTAGAGATTGCCTCCTACTGTATTGTCTGAAAGCACCAGATACTCACTGCCTGGCCTCTCTTGCAGCTAGGTCACAGGCATGAGAGGTCATCAAAGCCAATGGACATGAGGGTGCACCTCCTGAAGGATAAAACAAACCAAGTAAAAAAAAACCTATTTTCCCTCCTTTTGGTGGAATTGTGTGAAGATGGTGCAGGGAGCAATGGCCGCCATTTTGTGGTCCTTTATAGTGTGGCGTGGGAAGGCTGTCAAGGACAAAGGCCAACATTAGGATGTGGCAAAGAAACAGCACTCCAAACTTCAGGATGTTTGTTATATGAGATAATAATAATCCTTATTTTTTAAGCCTCTGGAAATTGGACATGCTGTTAATGACCAAAAGCAGCTAAAATGACAGTGTCCAAACCTATGCATGCCATGTTTTGTGCATATGAACTTCCGTTTTAGACCTTTGTCCAATATCTTTGGATGAAACACTTTCTGAAGAAGTTGGCTTTTAAAAAAAAAAATTCTGATTAATATGAGTACAAATGCTTAGGTTACAATGTTTACATTTGTTAGGTAAGGTCCCTGTTGTAGTTGTGCCCCTCACCAAGGAAGTGTACCATATACCCTTACATTGTGCCCATTAGGTCAGAGCACACCAACCCCACTTCCTCCTCCTCTCTTGCCCCCTTTCCACTCCCCCCTCCTTCCAACTTGAATTAAATTGAGTTTTTCTTCTGTGTGGGCATGTATTGGTTTGCCTACTGGCTTCATATTAGTATTGAGTACACTGGATACTTACTTTTCAATTCTTGTGATGTTTTACTAAAGAGAATGTTCTCCAACTCTATCCAGGTAAGATGTAAAGTCTCTATCTTTTTAATGCTGAATAGTATTCCATAGTGTACATATATCACAGTTTAGTTGTATAGGCTTTTAATTTTAACATTTGTGTGGAGTAGGGGAAAGGAGGGTTGACCTGAACAATTTAATGATGGCTAACCACAGAGAGTGATACATTTTCCATCTCAAACTACACAATTCTTCACTCACGTCTCCTGGTCTGGATATTTTTAATACCTCAACTTTTTCTTTAAAATAAAGCACAGCACCTAGGAATTCACTAATCAGTGCATTGTTTCATTCATCAAGTTAATATCTAATGCCTGTAGTATACCAGGCTGTGTTTTAAACCCCAAGGACATCAAGATATGTAAGCTGTAGATGTTGTCCCCTACAGACTTACAAGTTGGTGGGGGAGATAGATAGACCAATAGGTAACATGGTAAAAACCTAACTTGGATTAGTCAGGGTCTTGTCAGAAAATGGATGGCCTATTCTGGAAGTTTCACTGAAGAAAGTTTCATTAAACAATTTTTCAGATGTGTTTGATGAAACCAACAAAGTATTGTGATTTGTATGTGTGGAAAGTTGTTACCACACTGAAGCTTGAAGGAGCTGATGAAAGGAGAGGTGTTCCTGGAGCCCAGAGAGAGCCATAACCAGGCAAGGCAGCCACTGCCCACCTTCCCATGTGGAACCCAAATCCCTACCCCAAAGCCAAAGGACCAAGGAATCCAAGCAAAGCAGCTAAGGAAGGCTTAACCCCTGTGCTGAGGAGACAGGAAAACACAGTGAGCAAGGGTGTGGTGGGGCACATGAAAATGTCCAGCACAATACTAAAGTGGTTCTGTTCCTAGCTCTTGATTCTGTCATTATTAACTGTAATAATTGCCTATTTCGATTCTTGTAAACTGAGCACTCTTTTGTATTTTCGTTTTTTACACAGCTTCATTTCAGGCTTATGAGAAGAGCCATCCAAACAGGAGCCAGAAAACTATTTGAATCTGAGAGATGTATAACTGCACATACATCATCAATGCCAGGTTAATTAAACATTCACAGCATTCCGCATGTGCAGCAGGCCCAAGGGGAAAGCGGAAAGGATTAAAGAGATTTTGTCCACTGCTTGTGCATGGAAATTATGCGAGACTCCTAGGATGGGAGCTGGGGAGGGAAGGAAAGGATGTACTTAACCCGATTTAGCTTCAGCTCAGGGATCTTCAGCAGTACACCCTCAACAACAGTGGACCTCGCTCACTAACCTAAGATCAAATATGAGGAAGAAGAACACTTAACTTTTAATGAACTCTAATCTTTTCTAATCAAATTTATAATTAATTCTCATGCTACCCAAGCCAACATTGGAAGCTTTATTCATTAGTTCTAATTATTATACGTATTTCCTGCCCTAGAAACATATTCATATACATCTTACTTTTTAAAGCAATAAAGCAAGGGCATGATTGGAGAATGGCTGTTTCCCAACAGAACTGACAACTTCTCAAAAGCAAGGTCTCTCCATATCACTCAGAGGACAAGGGTGTCATGGAAAATTGCCACCTCCCTCCAGCCGCTGCACACACAGAATCACTCAGGTCTGAACCACCTGCCCTAGCTCTTGGTCCCGCCGTGGCTCCGTGAACTGCCCTGTAGGGATCAATGTCATCTTTACTTTCTAATTTAGTTTTTTCCTATCAAAATTATTTATGCACATATTTTAAAGTCAAATCGTTCTATGAGGCTTTTTATGAAAACACGAGCATCTCCTTCGCATTTTCTGCTCCCTGAAGGCAACTCCCCAGCCCTGAGTGTAGCACATTCTTCTGGTATTTTCCCCCCATCTCCAAATAACATGATTGTGTTCCTCTTCCTTGAGTCTTTTGCATTTCTTGGCATTGTCTGTTGACGTCTCTTTATGCAGGAGAAACAATTCTGCTCTCAAACACTCCCCACCCCCGCCACCAACCATTCATCCCCTACTTCATTCACACATACTTCTCGTCTTTTCATCCTCTCAACATCATCAGTGTAATTTGGTTATAGAAGTATCCGGTGTTTACACAATGCTGCTCGTAAATGCTATTGGCAGCCAAGTCACACAGCACGCTATGATGAGTTTTTTTTTGTTTTTTTCTTGTACAATGTTTTGTATTCCCTGGAGCTTGTCAGCGCCCTGGGTTTGTGTGGGTGTTCGTGTGTACGTGTGCACACTTCACTCTGTGTCACTCAGTGTGGTCTCACACCCACACTCTACCTAGTTGAGGCAATCTCCTCTTGACCTACTCACACATGTAAGAGCAGCTATCCCTTCCTTCTTCCAGAGGAAACACTTGTGTCATATCTTTTGCTTTCTGCATCCCGTTTCTTCCCCTTCCTGCAGCAGCTCCCTCGTGATTTCTTCCTGAAGGTAAGTGCTTGAAACCTTGCCTATGGTAACAGGTTTATGTTCCGCCCTCACACTTATTTGGTTTTCTGACTGAGAACAGAATTTTAGGGCAGCAATCACTTCTCTTCAAGATGCTGGAAGCTTTTCTTCATGGTCCTCTAGCTCTGGAGTTGAAGCTCACCACCGTGCTAACTTTTTTAAAATGTCAAATTAATATGAGAGAACAAATTTTTAGGTTACATTATTCTCACTTCCAAGGGAAAGTGCAAGTGGTAGGAGAGCCCCTCATGGAGGGGGGTGCTGAGTACCCTCACAGTGTGCACATTACGTGAGATCCCGCCAAACGCCCTCCCTCCTCCTGCCAATCACCCTCTCCCTTCGTCTCCCTTCTCCCTTCTCACCCCTCCCCTTTGCTAGACTGTATTTGTGTTTTATCATTTATATGAGTGTATAAGTGTTTACATATTAGTTTCATATTAGTATTGAGTGCATTGGATACCTTTTTTTTTTTTTTTTGAGACAGAGCCTCAAGCTGTCCCCCTGGGTAGAGCACTGTGGCATCACAGCTCACAGCAACCTCCAACTCCTGGGCTCAAGCGAGTCTCCTGCCTCCACCTCCCAAGTAGCTGGGACCACAGGCGCCCGACACAACGCCTGGATATTTTTTGGTTGCAGCCATCATTGTTGTTTGGTGGGCCCGGGCTGGGGATTCGAACCTGCCACCTTAGGTGTATGTGGCTGGCACCTTAGCCGATTGAGCCACAGGCGCCGAGCCAATACCTTTTTTTAAAATTGAGATACTTTACTAAGAAGAACGTGTTTCAACTCCATCCAGGTAAGCATAAAAGATGTAAAGTCTCCATCTTGTCTTATGGCTGAATAGTACTCCATGGTATACATATGCCACAGTTTGTTAATCCATTCATGGATTGATGGGTGTTTGGGCTGCTTCCATGAGTTGGCAATTATGAATTGGGCTGCAATAAACATTCTGGTGCAAATGTCCTTGTGGTAAAATGATGTTTGTTCTTCTGGGTAGATGCTTAGTAATGGGATGGGGGGATCAAATGGAAAGTCAGCTTTTAGTTTGCCAACCCTTAGCCCCTCATCTGTGTGCTGTGGCTCATCTGCAGAAGCACTCTGGGTCTTCTCTTTGTCCTCGGGGTTCCCAAACTTTGCAATGATAGGTCTTAGTGTGGATCATCTTCATACTTTGGGCAGGGTACGTGGTGGGTTCTTTTAATTGAGGAAATAGCGTCATTTAGTTCTGAGAAATGTTCCTCTACTATTTCCTAAATAGTTTCAAACTTCCCATTTCCTGTGATCACTTAACCCTGTGATTTGCTCGTTGGTTTCTTCTAAGAACATCTAATGAGACTAATGTTCTAAGTTTCTCGCTTTGAGGTTTTTTTTTTGTTTGTTTGTTTGTTTTTGCTTCCCCCCACCCCAATTTCTTGGTCTTTCTACTCTAACTCTTTCAGGGAGATTTCCTCATCATTATCTTTCGATTTTTTTTACTGGGTCTTAACTTTCAGCAGTCATAGCCTATTTTCCCAGATTTTTCTTGTCCTCTGAGTGCTTCTTTTATGTAAGACTCTCTCCTTGGTCCGCGAGTGCCGGGCTTCCTCTCACCTCCCGACGTTATCACCGTCCTCCTCTTCCGTCTGAGCAGCCTCTGCTTTGCAAGGTGCCTTTCTTTCCCTGTTGTGTCACTCCCATCATTGCTGTGAGAGACTTTTCCTGGCATCTCTCTGAAAATGCTTTGTGGCCACTAAGGTCTGAGTGGAACTCTGTGGGCTGGTTCACCTGCAGGCCTCCCAGAGAGACCATCAGGCTGGCCACTTCCTCAGGAACCTACGGTCAGCATCATCTCCTGCCTGATGGGTAGATGGCTATTTCCTAGGGGTCTCATGCTAACATAGGGATGAGACTGGAGTTGGGAGTGTTCACTTGCTCCCCCCACACCCCCACTTCCCATCTGTTGCCTGCCTTCCATAGTGCTTGGTGCTCCATGCTTAGACAGCCTCCAGTTCCTCTCTCCAGAAGAGAAGCCTCCAGTCTGCTGCAGCTGAACTTAGCACTTCCTACAGAAGGCTTCCAGGAAGTTCTCGCTCCCCCCACCCCCGAAAGAAGCACACCCTTCCCCCAGTGATGCAGGTTTGCATGTGGGAGGACAGGGTCCCACGGCACGAACAAGGTTGCTTCTCAGCAGTTCACACTGCCGGCAAGGGTTGTTTTCTCCATCTGCTAAGTCCAGTACCGCTTTTCTATTTGGCCATCCATTCTCTTCTCTGATTCTCTCTGTCTTTTGGGGGCTGTCTTTACAATCATCTCAATGGGGCTGCAAGAGAGGAGCTGAACACCTGTGTGCAGCCTCATGCTGAGACAAGCTGACAGGCCTCACTTGCCTTGGCTGCACCAAAAACTCAATCATCATGGCAAACAGTATTGAATGCAATCTTTAAATAAAAATCTATGTAAAAGCATCCACAATGAACAGAAAGTCACAATTTGAAATAAAGTCAGGCTCCTTGTGACTGACTTTTCATTTGCCTTGTGTCCCAGGCTACTCAGCCTGGTGTGGGTCCAGACCATAACCGTCAACCAGAACTTCTGACCATCTTAGTATTTTCAGGACCACATCAGTCTGTAAAGGTCACAAAAGGCTACAATTATACTGTGAATTGTCCGTCATGCTAAGTTCCATGCACACTCAATAAGTGAGGGATGCATCGAGTCTGACCTAAAGCATTTTCAGAAAGAAAGCTAAACTAATTCCCGTATGAAAGGTGGGTTCACACAGTACTGCTGGACATACCTGAATGTCGTACTAGTGATAGTTCCATCACTATAAACACCTCTGAGAAAAACTTTAGTGAGTTAAACAACATGGGCTTGTATTGGCAAGAGAAAGGAGGAAGCTCTGGTCCCGGTGTCTTTAAATCCAAGGGACATTTGGAGTATATTCAGAGGATTAGTCAGCAGCCAGGCCGCCGCCACACGCAGAATGAAAGGCGACATAATTCAGGGTTTCCACCAGTCTTTATGTCATGAATTTTTTCACAACGTCCCAACTTTAGCAATCCAGTGTAATCCACTCCAGGCTGAACTCAGAGACCTCAGCTTCGATTTGGAAATTTCTGAGCAAACCCAAATCCTCCTTCTTCTTCCCTTAACCTTGGGGTCATTTGACTGCACATTGCCAGATCAAGCTAAGTAAGGGGTAAGCTGCTGTTGACCCCCAAACATCCTAAGGGTTCCGGAAACTGCCATCATCTGACTTTTCCAGTAATTACTTGATTCTGCTAGAACAATTACCATTCTCCTTCAAATCAATTGTGCTTCCATCTTCCCTACGTGGTGGCCAAATTCCTGAACACTCCTTGAAAAGCTCCACCCACCTGGGGACTTTTCCCACAAGCTCCCTTCTTTAAATAGGTCGCACTGAAAAGCAGGAGTGCTGTTCCCATGGGGGTGTTATAAAGATAAGCTCAAGTTTCCACCTGTACTTTGAGACCCAAGAGGAAAAGCACTCTAAAATTTCAAGGTAACATTATGAGTTTTCTTTAGAAACGCGCTGTGCCATTAAGTGGCTCTCTTGAAAAAAAATATGGGGGCACCTGGCAGGCAGTTCTCTGTTTTCTGAAGGAGCTGGTAACCTACTTTTGTTCAGCTCTCAGCAGAGAATGAGTGTGTGTGAGAGAGTGTGCATGTGTATTTGTGTGCTCCTGGCCAGCAGTGGATTTGATTAGGAAGGTGCCAGGGAAGAACAAGGTATCATTGTGAAGAGAGGCATTACCTCACAGCTCAGAGGCTAATGAGACCACACCTAGAGCACTTTGTTCTGTTTCTGGAAGCTTAGTTACAGAACGATGAGGTAACCAAGAGGAACCGCAGGGGAACAGAAAACAATACAGAGATACAGCAAATGAAAACTACCAGAATCTGAAAAACAGCTCAAGAAAGCAACTACCCCCATCTGCCACCACTTACCAGCTATTTAGTAGGGAGAGTCTACAGTGTTTAAGTTCTCACTTAAGAGGATGAGATGGTAAGATGGAGTCCCTTCCCCCCAAATACTCAAGCTATAGAAGATAGGTAACCAGAGCCGTTGTAGCGTGCAAGCAACTCAAATTTTCCTAACCATTACATACTGAAAAGCGGGGTGTTGCTTCCTCCGAAATACTGATTAATTTCCAGGGTCCTTATTATATAAACATGGCGTGGCCAAGTTAGATAAACAGACATTAAACAAGCAAGTGCTCCCTCTATCTTCTATCAACAAAAAAATTTTAATTGGAAAACAAAGCAAAGCCTAAGATAAAGCAGGCTTTGTGAGTCATGCACCTGGCTCCCCCAGGGCAGTGCGTAACTCTAAATGAGATAAGGAGAAGGAAGAATAGCGAAACCGGCTCTCTGGAGCAAAATCCCTTCTTTCTGAAATTCAGAATCTATTTTAAACCTGCAGTCTTGGGATTAGAAATAGCAAACAAGGACTGTGTGAAATACATCAATATGTGGTATTCAGAGAAAGACAGGGAGTAGCCTGTGACAATAACACTGGGTCCCTCAGCCATGCTGCTGTTGGTTTGATTGGTTTCCTATGGTTGTGTAACAAATGGCTACAAAGTCAGTGGCTTGAAACAACCTCAGTGTGTTATCTAATGTCGCGGTTATGTTTGAAGCCCAGTGGAGGTGTTACCGGGCTAAAATGCAGGTGTTAATAGGACTGAGTTCCGTCCTGGAGGCTCTAGGAGAGAATACTCTCCCTTGACCTTTCCAAAGGTGACCCATGTTCCTTGGCTCAAGGCCCTTTCTTCCATCTTCAAAGCCAACAATGTTGGGCTGAGTCCTTCTCACATCGCCTCACTCCTTCTCTTTTGCTTCCCTCTTCCACTTCTGAGGACCCTGTAATTACCTGGAGCCCACCTAGATAATCCAAGATAATCTTCTTAGTTTAAGGTCAATTGATTAACAACCTTAACTCCTGTTGTCCTGTGTTGAATTGTGTCTTCCTACTAAAGTGATATGTTGAAGTCATAACCTCCAGAACCTCAGAATGTGGCCTTTTTCTGAAAACAGGGTCATTGTAGATGTAGTTAGTTAAGATGAGGTCACACTAGAGTAGGGTGAGTCCTTAATTCCTTGTGGGCAAAAGGCTGTGTATAGAAGGCCACAAGGGACATACGCAGAGCTTGGAGTGACACACCTACAAGCTGAGGAACACTTGGTACTATAAGAATTGTAATAGGCAAGAAAGGATCTTCCCCTAGAGACTTCAGAGGGAACATGGCACTGCCACTTTGATTTGACTTCTTGCTTCCAGAACTGTGAAAAAAATAACTTTCTCTTGTTTTCAGCCACCAAGCTTGTGGTGCTTTGTTATGATAACCACGGGAAACTAATACACCACGTAAGGTAACATACTCATAGGTTTGCTGATGTGGATATCTTTGTGGGTGGGGCAGTCCTCTGCCTACCACAGTGATCTCCAAATTTCATTTGGCAATTTCCAATGAGAAGTAGAAAGATGTTTGGGGGCTAATTCCCATACGCCTCTGAGATTTTCATACATTCTGAGAGCAGAGGTGTTTGATACCTTTATTCCAGGTTATATTTTAAAGAATGTTTGTACAGCAAACAGCCTTGATATAAGAGGATCTTGTCCAGTCCTGGAACAAAAATTTTTTTTGTTGTTTTATTTTGGTGTGTAGTGTTTTTTGTTTGTTTTTGTTTGTCTGTTTTTTATTTTTTTACTGTTGGTGTAATAGAGAAATGTTTCCTTCCAGGGCAAAATTCAGGCAAGGTTACTGCCCATTAGAAAAAACTTAGGTTCCCTTAGCATGGGGCTTGTCTCCTATAACAAAACCCACTGATGGTGCAGGTGTCACCTGGCCCACCTAGCATTGCTCTGCAGTCCTTGGTACTCAGGAAAAGTAGCATAAATGCTGATACTCCAGCTTCTGCTGTGACTGTGAGCTGTAAACTCCTTTGTTCTGACCCAGGTATCTTGTGCCTCTTGACAGCACCTGTAAAGCAGTGCAGGCTAATGGGTTAACTTGCAAGTAATATAAATCTTAGGCCCTTCACAGTTTTTCCCAAAGAGAAATTCAGGTATAAAATTTGGAAAGTGGGAGAGTAACTGCAGCAAGTTATCGCCACTGAACAATTCAACATGCAGGTCAAACAAACCAGGGCTTCAGTTCACCTGCTTTTGGCATCTTTGCTGACCTCAGTGGTTCTCCGGTAGGATCCCCGGACTCGGACCATCAGCAACATGTAGGAACCCATTAGAAATGCACATTTGGAGGCTAGACTTCAGCCCAGCCACCTGTGTTTTAACAAGCCCTCCAAGACGCTGAACCTGCAGCTCAGGAACTGCCAGCCTGCCTGGTGCTCCACACACGCCAGCTTTGGGGTCCTGGTTGAGTGCACATGGAGAGTTTGTGGGGGAACCCTGAAGCCCAGGATCTGAGAGGCCAGAAGCAAATCCTGGCCTGTGCACTCTCTGGGGCTCCTCCGACTACACTTCAGTGGGGCAGAGGGAAGTTGTCTGTGTTTACCACAATCGTCATTCACCCTTTCCATCCTCCCCAGAATGAAAGCAGGCCTTTTATCACAGTAACATACTGAAGTCTTGCGTGCACGTGGGTCAACGTTGTCGTACTGGTGCTCCATTCTCCAGGAGGTAAACATGACCTGCCAGCTTGACTGAGCCCCAGGGAAGGAATGACCATGCTGGCAGAAGAAGGAAGAGAGAAGGGCAAAGGTCTGTGGGCCATGCAGTTGGTCTTTGCTCCACCAGCCCCAGCCTCCCTGTTGGGGGAGGGGATTCTTTTTGGTGCAAGCATAAGAAAAAAAAGAACCGTGTATGCCCTCTTATAAAGAGCAAAATGTTCCATGCACAGATAAAGTCACCACTTATAGAAAAGTAGGACCAAAGTCTGCAGGAATCATTTAAAGGCTTTCAGAGGAACCAGGAGAGACTCAACAGATCCAGCAATGCATGGGGAAAAACTGATCTCCAAGTGGCTTACACAGTGTTTTTCATTTTTCTTTCCTCCATTCTCTAGAACAAAGCAGAGAATGAACAATTATCTTCTATAATATAAATAGAGGAGATTTAAGAAAAATAAACAAAAACCTCTTAGGGTTTTTTATTCCCCTAAACAGACTTCTTTCCTCCCCCCTCGCCAGCCACATCTCAGCATCAAACATACTCTATTCACCAGCACATGAAGAGCTTTCAAATATAGTAGTTAATAAAATGCTGAATGCCACAACAGAAAAACTCTCTGATATTAAAACTAGTTTATCTGTATCCTTTTGTTCATTTATAATAAAGGTTTGTGGTTATCAGATCTTGCTTTGAACAGGCCTGTCTCTGCTCCCGGCTTTATTCGATCTTCCTGTGGGTGTTTCCCCATCCCAGGAATGAGCTCTGGGTTTTACGGGAACATTTATTAAATCCGTCAGTACTTTAGCTTCCCATGACGGCCACAGACCACCTGACGATGCCCAGAGGGTACTTCTCATAGAGTATTTATAGAACATTTTATTAGTTTATTGCCCATGGACCTAATACTCCTTGCTCATGAACGAGCTTTCTTCCAGTTTAGTTCTCTTGACTAGATTTTGGGCAAGCCTACCCAGGTGTGCACTCTTAAAACTCTGTTTCTGTGGGCTCCCAAAGGAAAACCCTGGACCTCATCGGGGTGAATGTGTCAGCTACTGCTTTACAGAAACCTGTATTCTTGGCCCAAGCAGAGACATCATAGAGAACCATGCATGGGGCAGGAGGCAGCCCGGTGATCGCAGGTAGTCCACCTGGCACCGCACCTGAGCTGAGGCTGAGAGGAACAGGGCCCACGTCCACCCGCATCACACAATGGACATCCACAAAAATGTCCCAGGAGGGCTGTATAGTGTAGCAGGAGATCCAGGTTCACACAAGGAAAAACCCAAGCAGGAGGGAGTATTTGAGGCCGCGAGGGCGCCTTTACCTGTGTTTGCAGTGGGGTGAGGTGTTTTGTGTCACACCAGGTTTCAAAACTGCCAGTCATCGAGCAAGCCAGGGCATTTAGGATATTGATGACCTTGAACCTTTACGATTTCTAAGTGTTCGACACAGTTCAAATCTCTCCCAGCAGAGCAAGTATATGTTTGTACTGACTGGGTCATAACAAATTCTATGCATGTAACAAATATAACATGCATTCACAAATGGATGTACGTATGTGATATCAATAATTGAAAACAGAAATTTAAAAATCGCTGGTCAAAGAGAAAGTAGCCCAAGGCCAAGTGTAAGTCAAGGTCTGTTGAAACCCTGGGGAAGACCCTGGGGCCTGGACAAGGTCAGGGCCAACTCAAGAACTAGGCGGAAGCCCAGAGTAGCCCTTGGTTCTGGCTCGTCCTTCTAGCTGGCCAGGTTTGCAGCATCCCCAGGTCACACAGAGCTGGAGCCTTGACCTCAAGTCAAGGCAAGTCCCTCTGTGGCCAGCTCTGCCCCCCAAAGCTCGGTGGCCATGAGAAAGCTTTCTTGCTTCTCTGGTCTCAGTTTCCCAACCTGAAAATATGCACTTTGGATTCACTGAGGGCCTGGGCACCTTCCTAGTATATAATATTATCTCCCCAGCAGTGGCCCCTGCCGCTGTCCTCGCAAAGTGCACTTGGAGGCAGGGCCCACGTGAGGCAGTTCAAGGCTGGAGGGGAACTGCAGCCCAGCAGAATACACATGAATTTGTGAGACACACACGCATATATTTAGGACCGCACACAGGTCCTTGTTTTGTGTCAGAAACACACCAACGAATAGATGTTCTGGCTCTTTGTCCTGGAGACCATTCCGCCAAAACAAATTACAGCCACCTCAATGCTTTATGAAGTGAGCCTTCACTCTTCGTGACCTCCAGTGGCAGGAGGACTCTGCTGTGTGTTTTTTCCTGGTGGTCTGCTTTCACCGGGCCTCCTTCTTTCCTGGGACTCCCTCCCTGTCCACCCAGCTCTCCACACATGCACAATGCACCTGTCTCCAGTTAGGCCTCCCCAGGAGCACCTGGAAAGCCACCTCTCTGGTCCCACCTGGCTCCGCCAGCCTCCTCCCTCCCTTCACAGAGCAGCCCAGGAGGCTCCAGAGGGGAGGCTCAGGTGCAGCTGCAAAGGCCACTGTATGGGGGCTGCTGCGGGATGCACGTGGGGCACTGCCTCAAGGCCCCTTGGAGGTACAGTGCAATGTGAGATACAGGCTCTTCCACCTTTCAGAAATCAAAAAGATCCCAAATTCCATAACACAACAGGCCCCCTAGGTGTTAGATAAGGGATTATGGGCCTTGGTAAGGGCTCAACATTCCTGTTACTGATTGTCCCCTTTGGAGTTTCTCTCTATCCCCATCCTTCTCCCTCTTCTCCTTTCTTCTTTCCTCCTCCCCATCCTCCTCCACTATTGGATGGGTTGGGGACCCCATATGGCCCTGCCTGCCTTTGGCTGCTGTCCTGACAGCATGAGGGGACCCAGACTTTGGTTGACGCTCATACTGAAAATGGCAGAAAGAATGTGGCCCTGAGAAGAGCTTTGAGCGCTGACCTTGCCAAGCTCAGGTTCATCCTCCTTCTGAACTTGCAGGTCTGTAAGATAATAAACTTCTTAGAAGTGCAGATGCTATCACTGCATCTCCAGCAGAGAATTATCTCTATGGCCTTCAGGATAATGTGCTCCCTCCTTAACTCAGCAGGGGCAGAACTTTTACTGGTTTCTAGTCCTTCCAGCAGACTCCCTGCTTCACAGCATGAGACTCTTTGCGGTTCCCCAGATCCCTGATAGGTTACTCTCTGCTGAAATGTGCTTTCTCCATTGTAAATCCCATGTATGTTCTGCCTCAAAATTCAAAGCATCACCTTCTTGAAACCTCTTCCTGATCCCTAGGGAGCAGACCAACCAGAGGGGTTGGGAGGACAAGCTGGGGCTGCCAAGAATAGAGAAGAAAGTGGAAAAAGACAGAAGAAAATGGTAAGAAACTGAATCCTGATTAGAGCATTTGAGGCCCTGGATCAAGCCCCACCTGAAGGCAAATCTATCTTCAGACTTTAAGCCTTTTTCTCATTTCCTGTACAGCTTAGGTGACTTGAGGTTAGTTTTGTTTGTTTGTTTTTGCAACCCAAAACATTTTAGTTCCAAAATTCAAGGCCCGCATCATACATTGCCAAGAACTGGTAGCTTTTCAAGAGCAGCAAGGGCCATATGCTATTTGGTTTTCTATTCCTTATATTAAAAGATACTCAGTAAAAAATTGCTGCAATCATGTACATTTCTCACTTTTGCCAGTTTAGGTTTATACATATATTTCAAAAATTCTATCAACATTATTAGTTCAGAAAAAACAACACTAAATTCTAGCCAGGCTCAAAGTTTGTTCTTTCAAGAGCAAAACTGAGTGCATGCTCAGCATGTCATATTTAAACTGCATTGAGGGCAAAGAATAAAAATATTCAAATCACACATGCTTTATGAAAATGCCAATTTCTGATTAAAAATACACAGTCCCTCAATGATCTGATTTTTTCGCAACAATGCGAAAAACAATGCAAAACTTTCACAATCTGAGAGCTACATATCTATTAGGGTGATTGGTTTTGTTCTCCCAGCAGGCCTCATTGCCACACTGGCGAAGTGGCCTTCTGCTCCCCACTTGCCCATGCCCAGGCATCTGCACTGGAAAGGAGGCTCTAGCCCAGGGCAGTGCATGGGGCTCCCCCGCTGGAAGCAGTGTTTGAACATGGAGAAATCCCTGCATAGTCACAGATCCCTCCCACTCTATCACTCCTCCCTTGGTCCTGCTGAGTGAGTCATCCATCTCATAGAGGTGCCAACTTCATGCCCTGCTGGGGAAACTATATGAAGACATCAAGCTATTCCAAGAGGCTATTACACTGGCAACATCACTAAATGGTTGTTTGGGTTGGTGTCTCAGCAGCGAGAGGTTTCTGTAGCCCTCCCTGGACTGAGCTGAGGGATGGTAGCTACTAGGTTAGAGTAGCTTGGCCATAATGCAAAGTTCCTGAACCAATAATCACTTTCTGGTTGCAAGTGGGAAGAATCTGTCTCAAGAAAAAGACAAGAGGAACTGGGAGTTTGTGCCTCTAAAAGGGTCATGACTTCAGGCATGGCTGGGTCCAGGTGATCCACAGAGGCCTGAAGCTGACATTTGCAGGTGAGGAACCCAGTCAGAAAAAACACGGCCTTTCCCTGTAGTTACAGCAAAACCTGTGATGGTCCTCATGGGCCCAGCGAGGCTCCCTTGCTCCTCCCCGAACTGTAATTGCTGTGAACAAAGGGTGGTCTCGCCAGGTCACTCGGTTATTCCTGGTCATGGGGTGTATTTGTTTGTTAGGGTTGCTGTAACCAACCAAAGTGCCCCAAACCAGGTGATTTAAAACAACAGAAGTTGATCGTCTCATGGTCCCGAAGGCTGAAGGCTGAGACCAAGGTGTTGTCAGGGCCCTGGTCCCTCTGCATCTGGAGGGGAGGAGCTGCCCTTGCTTCTTCTGGCACTTTCTGTGGTTTTCGGCATTCCAGCCCTCAGTGTTCACGTGACCGCCTTCTCCTTGTTGTCCCGCTGCATGAGTCCATGTCCAAATTTCTCCTTTTTTTTTTTTTTTTTTTTTTTTTTGAGACGGAGCCTCAAGCTATCCCCCTGGGTAGAGCACTGTGGCATCACAGCTCACAGCAACCTCCAACTCCTGGGCTCAAGCGAGTCTCCTGCCTCCACCTCCCAAGTAGCTGGGACCACAGGCGCCCACCACAACACCCGGCCATTTTTTGGTTGCAGCCATCATTGTTGCTTGGCGGGCCAGGCTGGGGATTCAAACCCGCCACCTTAGGTGTACGTGGCTGGTGCCTTAGCCGATTGAGCCACAGGCACCGAGCCCAAATTTTTCCTTTTTATAAGGACACAGTCGTGTTGGACTCAGGCCCTCTCTACTCACCTCCTCTGAACGCGATTGGACCTGCAAAGACCCTGTTTCCAAACGTGGTCACACTCCCAGGTACAGGGGGTTGGCTCTTGAATGTCCCACAACACAGGGGGTGGGAAAAGCTAAAACCCACCTGGGTGCATGATAATAACAGCACTTTCCTCACTGATTTGAAGTGAGGAGTCAATGGCCAAGTCCATGGAGAGTTATCATCCCAGTACCTGGCTCAAGGTGAACACACGGGCCACTGAATTAAATGACACTTCTGTCCATGGTTCCACGTAGAGACAGAATGAGAATGAGAGGAAATGAGGACAGAGACTTTGTTGTTCCCCCAACCAGCCCTGGTCTCCTGCATCTGCAGCAGGTCCATCCCACCAATCACGGGTGAAAACAGGCCTGTGCTGTACATATTATGCCCCTCAATGTACATGGCCGCTTCACCTGGCACCCACCCTGAGAGTAGGCTCTGTGCTGAGACTGCGGGACCCGGCTTACTGTGTCACAGAGGATGTCCAGGGCATGTATGCAGTGAAAACCAGTATTCTCCCCACCCTCCTGAGGTCACTAGGGGCCCTACAGTCCCTGACAGCGTGTGGCTTGTACCACCTATTGCTGGCACACACGAAACAGCACCTGCCTCGTCTCAGATCCCCCAACCATCCAACTCCACTGTCCATGGTTAAGAGAGGCCACAGCAGGCCGAATGCCATGAGTTCTAACCACCTCTCTCACTTTTGTGCTTATCTGTTGTGGAATGCTAACACCCCAAGACCAGCCCCAGAGACCTCCTTTTGATGAGCAAAGTGTCCTGTTGGGGTGACTTAAGGGATATTCAAAAAAATCTAGGCTGAATGAGATGTCCACCTTCACTCACTCCAACCTGGTAGAGAAATCCCCATTCTTCCACATGTCTTTCTTTTTTGTTTTGCGTTTTTTGGCCAGGGATGGGTTTGAACCTGCCACCTCTGGCATATGGGGCCAGCCCCTTACTCCTTTGAGCCACAGGCACTGCCCTCCTCCACGTGTCTTTCTTCTAGCCCCTTCATTGTCTGGCCTCCCATCCTTAACCAGCCTCTCCTTCCTGATCCTCAGTGCAGGTCTCCAGCCAGGTGATCCCAGCCTGCCCCGACCACTCCCACCAGCAGGTGCTCACTCATGCAGGCACCACCTTGCCTTTTTCCATATGTCACAACCAGACTTGACTAGACCTACCTTTGTTTCCTGGGCCCTCGAGTTTTAGAGAAATAAAATAATAGCAAATGGACAACTTGCTCCTTCAAATCAGTACTTGGGTCCAGGCAAGGCTGGAAGGCAAGTGAAGGGAAGAAAAGGGTGAGGAGGGCCTTCTTGTGGGATAGAGTTGGTCCTCACCGAGGGAATCCTTGTGGACCTGAGGACAGTGCTGATGGCCAGTGAGGATAGTCACAGCAGCCAAGGACAACCAGGATGGCCTCTCAGGGTATCAGGGTACCAGGACAACACAGGGGGTGGCAAAAGCTAAAACCCACATGTGTGTATGATAATAGCACTTTCCTTATTGATTTGAAGCGAGGAGTCACTGGCAAAGTCTACAGGGAGTTAAGAAACCTCAGCCCCAAACCAGAGCACATGAAGACCCCAAGTTTTCCCTTCCTCTTCAAATCTTCCTCTTCTCCCCGTTTTGTGGTAGTAATTGAAGAAGTTAGTGGTTAATTATGACTAAGCATAATGTTGTGGGTGAAACAAGTCATCCTGCACCTGCACACACACCCAGGCCGCTCAGTTCTCACCACTGCTGCCCACTGAGGCCTCCGTGGGGCTCCTGGGAATGTCCCACCTTGCCGACCCCCTGGACAATTGTGACTATTGACTTCACTGGGTATCACAATGCACTTTCACTCTCCGTTCCTCCCAGTTGGCAAGTGCTCTTGCTACAAGTCTGATGAGCACAACTCAAATGTCCATCACCAGATGAGCAGATAAACAGGGTGTGGGATAACCATGCAATGGAATATTATTCAGCCTTAACGAGGAAGGCAGCCCTGACATGCTACAGCATGGATGTCGGGGCATCACACTAGTCATGTGGTGCATGCATAAGCCAGTCACAAAGGACAGACACTGCATGATTGCTCCTGCATGAGGCACCCAGAACAGTCAGCCTCAGCTGCATCATAGAGTGTGTGGCTGCAGGAGGGCAGGGACAGGGACGGAAAGTAGGAACGGCTTGTCAGGGGCTGGGCGAGGGGAGGAGAGGAGTTGTTAGTTAATGGGGACAGAGTTATAGTTTAAGATGGCAAGAAAGTTCTGGAGATAGAGGGTGGTGCTGGTTGCCCAACAAAATGAATGTACTATGTTTTGCTGTATATAATCTGCACACTTTCCCCAAATTTTTGAGGGGAAAATAAGGATGGGCGTTGTACGTGGATAGTATGACTCAGGAGTGGGGGAGCCCAGTGGGCTTCCTGGGATGACTGCACCCTCCTGCCTGGGCCTGATGGGCTCATGGGGTTCTTGCCCAGGAGAATCTGGGATCTGGGGGCAGAGGGCTAAAGCAGCCTCTGCTGAGTGCTATGATAAGGGATGGGGCTGGTGAGGTGAGCCACAGCCAGGCAGGAGCTGAGGCCTTAGGTGAGGGTTAAAGACTAAGGCCTGGCCACATGGAGGGGACCGGGAGTCCCCATACAGGCCCCAACCACCTGCCTGGCTGCCCAGGGCAGAGTGGCCACAGAAGCTCTGACCCACCAGTCTTGCATGTGACCATCTCAGCTGTGGCCCCCCAGCATGGCAGGGAGGGAAGGGATCGTGGGAGAGAGGGAAAGGGCAGCCTTCACAGAGTGGGCGGCTGCCAGAGGGCAGTGTGATCTGCAGTCTTAGGATCTACACCAGGGGAGCACTAGCCATCCGCAGACGTGTCTCTCCCAGCTGAAAGCTGGCCACTTTCTTGAGGGGTGTTTTCCTGAAGTTTGGGTGAGCATTACATATGGGAGAGCATTTTACAAGGCAAAATAGTATACTCAAAGCCTCTAAGCTGTACACTTGAAAATAGTAAAAATAGTAAAATTTATTATATATATTAACTATAATAAAAAAGTTGAATGAACAGACTTGTAGTTAAGTCAGTAGCTTGTAACAAAGCCTCTCTCCCACACAAACACACGCCCACACACACAGGCACGTGGAGCACCTGCCCTGCTGCCACACGTGTGGGGCTGTTCTCTGAGCTGGCAGCCACAGCTGCAAGAAAGTTTCTGCCCTCCAGGGACTCATATTCCTGTGAAACAGATGAGAGAGGGAGAAGAAAGAAAAACAAGCAATAATTTTGGGTAGTTGTGAGTGTTATCCAGGTAAGTAAGACCAGGTGAGGGGCAACAGAGGGTGCTAGAGTCAGAAAGCCAGGAAGCCTGTACTGCCCACAACTCCAAGAGGTGACATCTGAACAGAGACGTAGTGGCTTCGTTAATGGAGGAATGTGTGATCTGGTACCAAGGCTCTGGGGCAGGGAATATTCAAGAACACAAGACTGACTGGATTTGACAAGGACAGCATCTGGTAAGAAGAGATGAGTCTGGCTCGGCGCTTGTGGCTCAAGCAGCTAAGGCACCAGCCACGTACACCTAAGGTAGCGGGTTCGAATCCAGCCCAGGCCTGCCAAACAACAATGATGGCTGCAACCCCCACCCCCCAAAAAATAGCCAGGCGTTGTAGTGGGTGCCTGTGGTCCCAGCTACTTGGGAGGCGGAGGCAAGAGACTCGCTTGAGCCCAGGAGTTGGAGGTTGCTGTGAGCTGTGGTGCCACGGCACTCTATCCAGGGGGACAGCTTGACGCTCTGTCTCAAATAAAAAAAAAAAGAAGAAGAAGAAGAAGAGATGAGTCTGAAGGGGAGCGAGACCAGATGGAGGTGGCACCTGTGACCCACGGTGTGTCGCCAGCTGCAGTTCTGAGGCTGACAGGAGCCACTGGAGGGTGTGAGCATGGCCTCGTGGAACCAACCTACTGTGCCCACCTGCTTCTCCCTGCTAGTATTTGGAGCCTCTGCTACAGGGAAGAAGAATGAAGGGACCCGGGGATCAACTTAGGGGATGGTACGGAGTTTGGAGAGGATGGCAGAGGCAGAGGCTAGCGTGCAGGAGAGGAATTGGGAGCAAGTGGTTGGAACCCAATGTGGTATAAAGTTAGAGCCTGCAGAACCTGAGGATGAAATAGACATGCAGTGTGAGGCGGGGGGAGGAGTGTGCACTTCCAGCAACTTCTGGCTGAGCAGCTGGAGAGCACAGGTGCTGTTCTCCGAAATGGGGAGCTGGGGGTGTAGGAGGGAGCCAAGACTGGGGTGCAAGGGTGTGCATGTGGCTGGACATCCAAGTGGTGCAGTGTGGGCAGCTGGAATCTGAGTCAGACTGAGGATGTTCAGGCACCTTGTAAGGTGGTGCTTAAAGTTTATGTATGGCCACAGCACAGGAGAGGTTCCCTGTGGTTAGAGGGTGTGAAGGCTCTCCAGCGCTCAGATGCCATGTCCCCCCCATGCGGTGCCAGGCGTAATCCCTCAGCATCATTCCCCTGCCCCTGGTGGTCAGAGGGCTGGAAGGTCTTCCCACGTGGCCCCTCCCCAACTTTGCCACTCTCCATTGCTGTGTACTCCTCTATGTGGGTTACTTCCTGCTCAGACATTCCCAACCCTGGCTACACAGTCCAATAACTCGGGCAGATTTCTTGTACCATTGCCCTGGGCCCATCCTGTACACACTGAAATCTAACCTTTGGGATGGAGCTATAATCTGGGTGCTTTGAGAAGATGATTCCGATGCACAGTTGAGGTTGAGAGCAGCGTGTTCCAGGATGCCTGGTCACGTGATGTTGCACGCGTGCATTTTTTGCCCATCCCCACAACCTGCTGCAAAGCGCCTCCAGGTTCTCAGAAACACCCGGTCTCAGGCTGCTTTGGTCTTAGACACTGGATGCAGGTGGGTTGACCATGATAATTAATGTTTTCTTCAAAAGAAAAAAGTAGCAATTCCAGATGTATCAGGCAAGAAAACATTTTTTAAATGTTTCTTCTTCTTTTAGATTACATTATATAAATAATATAATTATACAGTTTCATTGAAAAAAAACTCAAACAAAGCTGATAAAGCTAAAGTCCTCCTTAATGATATCTCCATTCTTTACTCCCCTCCAAAACGTTATTACTCTATTGTTCGGTTTGGGTTTAATATTTTCAGCCGAGGCCAGGCACAGTGGCTCATGCCTATAATCCCAGCACTCTGGGAGGCCAAGGTAGGCAGGTTGCTTGACCTCACGGCTTCAAGACCAGCCTGAGCAAAAGTGAGACCCCTTCTCTAAAAATACAGCCTGGTGTTGTGGTGGGCACCTGTAGTCCCAGTTACTTGGGAGGTTGAGGCAAGAGAATCACTTGAGCCCAAGCAAGAGTTAGAGGTTGCTGTGAGTTACGACGCCATGGCATTCAACCCCAGGGTGACTGAGACTCTGTCTCAAAAAATAAAAATAAAGGTAAAAAGTAATTTCAACCTTTTTTCTATTCATTTAAAAGCATTTACATGAACAAATATAAATATATCATTTTGTTTTAGATGAATTTTTTAAAGGAGGTTATACAAAATATATAACATTGCAATGTCCCTTTTTTTTAACCTCAACAATATAATTAGCAACTGTTTTGATATCATCGTGCATAGGTCTGATCTGGAGACTCTAGCTTCCTGTGGCTATGTTTAAGTTAATTAAAATTAAATAAAGTTTAAAATTCAGTTCTTATTCCGCATTCTAAGCGGCTCATGGAGTCATACCGGACAGGTAGAGAACATTTCCGTCATCACAGAAAATTCTCTCGGATACCACTAATTCAGGTCATTCTTCTTAGCAAATGTGTCCTCATCCACAGTACGGATAGGGAAAAGTCAGAAAAAAAAATATATGTTTTTTTTTTTCTAGCCTTCAGTTCAGGGAAAAGAACACGTTCGTGAGCGGATCTTTCATGTGAAAAAGTAGGTCAGTCACAGCAGACAGTTTCTCCAAGGGGCGGAAATCAATCCCGCCCGAGTCGGAGGTGGCAGGGAGGCATTTAGAGCTCAAAGACTTCTCTGCAAATGGTTGTTTTGCCTTTGCTTTTAGGTTTGTAGAGTCCCCTGCCACCTTTGTCATCTCCAAACTGTAACAGCACCCCTCCAACCCTGGCGTTTTGTGGACTGCCTCACAGACCCTCCCCCTGCCTGCTCCGGGCTGGGCGTCTTCTCCCGCGGTGCCGTTTCCATATTCATGGGGCTTTGTGCACCCGCCACTGCCACTTGCTAAGTGGTTTGGGGACGTATTCCACAGGGGTGTCATTTATTCTAAGGTTAGAGAATGAATATTGATGAGGGTGCCTCATAGCTGCATATCCCCTGAACCCAGTGCCTACCTGATGAGAGCATTTAGGGATCCCTGGGAAGGGACACGGTGTTTTAAAAATATTCCAGATGCCTCCTGATATTTTTGCTGGCATCAGACTTGTAGGTATTGAATTCTCAGAGTCTCACTACACACTAAGAAACAAAAGGCACTGGGGACAGTGAGAAAGGAAGAAGATACAAACGAGGCTGACTTATAACTAAATAGGCTGGGCACAGTGGCTCATGCCTGTAATCCCAGCACTCTGGGAGGCCGAGGCAGGAGGATTCCTTGAGCTCAGGAGTTCAAGACCAGCCTGAGCCAGAGTGAGCCCTTGTCTCTACTAAAAGTAGAAAAATTAGATGGGCATTGTGGTAGGCATTTGTAGTCCCAGCTACTCAGGAGGCTGAGGCAGGAGGATTGCTTGAGCCCAGGAGTTGGAGGTTTCTGTGAGCTAAGGTACAGGGGTGCCAGAGTGAGACTCTGTCTGTAAATAAATAAATACTTGCAATAAAAATTCAAAGAGTTTGAGTGGATACTGTGTTGAATTTTTAGTTTAAACTAACAGTGCTTTTGTATTTGAACTGCCCTCCTTTGGTCTTATATTTATTCATTCATTCCATAAATATGTGTCATTGCCTACTCTGCACCAGGGACTGGAGACACCATGGTAAGTAAATGGGACACGTGCATCTCTGTCATCCTCCAGATGAGGCTCTGGGGTCAGTAGTCTATCCATCCTTTTAAAGATTAGGAAAATGAGGTTCAGAGAAGTAGTAACTCTCCTAAGATTCCATAACACGTGAATGACTGGGGACTTCAATTCACGCCTATCTAATGCATCATGGTCAATTCAGCCTTCACATTAGAAACACGAGGAGAACAGAAAGCTCCCAGGGGTGACCACCATAGTTAAATCAGCATCTCTGGGGGTGAGACCCAAGCACCCTTCCCTGAAGCCTGTGCCAGTGATGACAACCGCTGCATTGCTTGGGGTTCTTTAGAGAAGAGACCAATGGGAGATAGACATATCTCTAGGGCCAGATTTTCAGGGTTCCCCAAAAGACACTATACATAAGGACATGGGAAATTGTAGCCAAATGAACTTTTATTTGCAAAATAGTCATTACGAAATTTTACAAAGAAGTGGACAACAGTTAAAGAATATTTTGCTAACATTTTATAAAATTCTTTAATGAGTGTTTTGTAACTAGAGGTAATTTAGCTACAACTTCCTACAGTTTCCCTATGTATGGCGCTTTGGGGACACCTTGTATTTTAGGGAATTGGCTCATCTAAATAGATCATGCAAACTGGAGACCCAGGAGACACAGACTGCACAGGTTCAAGGCCAGGGAGCCAGAGAACCAGTGGTTCCTGACAACCAGGAACACCAAGGGCAGAGAGACCCATGTCCCAGCTCAACTGTCTGGTCTTTTTGCCCTCCTCAGGCTCTGGATGGATGGGATTGGGTTGCAGGCAGTGGCAGGGGGTGGCAGTGTCTACCTTATTCTCAGTCCGTCAGTTCCATGCCCATTTCTTCTAAAGCGCCCTCACAGACACACCCAGAATGATGTTTAACCAGCTAGCCAGCATCCCACCGCCCAGTCAACTTGATGCATGAAATTAACCATCACAATCACCATGGAGGGAGTCATGGCATCAACTGGCCTCTGCAACCTCAGAGCACAAGCTCTGATTGTCACAACCATGAGTGCCCAGTGAGTCCACTACCCGTTCAGGCAACAGCCAGCAGGTGGCCAGCAGATGCCACTAAAGGAAGCATTTGTTTGCCACTGGCAAAGGTTGCTTCCCCAAAGTCTGCTGGTTAATGACCAAGAAGAGGTGCCAACATGGCAGGGAGTGGGAGGAGGAAGGGAGAAAGGCACCTTCTTCCCAGGGCCAGGTCTCAGCATATGCTGGCTACATACAAGCTGTTGGCAGGGAGAAAGTGGTAGAGATTGGTTCAAAGAAAAAAAAAAAGAAAAGAAAATAATAATTCAAGGCAATTCCCAGCCCAGATGCACTGGCAATTGCTTGAATGAATGCCAGTTCCATTTATATCATCCCAGAGCATCTCAGATGCTGTGTCTGTCACCAGAGGGGGTGTTAACTGTCAGGGAACCAGAATAAAGGAGTGGACACGGCTGATGGGGAGATGGCATCCATGGAAGGAAAGGCTGGGTAGGCCAAAACCAGGATTGCAGGAGAGGAGTCCAGACACTGACGGGCTGCTCCACACACGTGCATCCTGGACCCTCGGAGACGTCATCCCACGGAGCATTCACAGCAGCCGTGTAGGATGGATGAACTCCCCTCCCTTCACAGGTGAGCAAGCCAGCACTTAGGAGGCCAGGACTTGGCCTGGCACAGGAGGAGCCGGGGATGCCTGGAGCTCTCTGAATTGAAAGCTCATATGCTTTCTGCTCCATGTTTCTGAGTTGGTAGCCCCTCAAAACAGTCCCACCCCTGCTAACTTGGGGGCTGCTCTCACAATGGGCTCGGAGCTGCGGGGCGCATGTCTGCCAGGGACACGCAGCCCCACACTCTGCCCGCTGCCAGTCTCTCCTGCTGGATTATTTTCTCCCAATTGGCTTCATTTCATCTTAAATTGCTCAAAATCAGGGCAGAGCTATTTGACGGGGAAAATAAAATGAATCCTACAGTGCAGATTTCTGTCTCCATGCTACAAAGAGCTCCTATGTGGGGACAGGCAATGACGGTGATCTATTGTTTGTCATAATAAGAAGACACAAGTGCCAATACCGATTTTCAGCTGAATGCCTGAGGGCTTTATTATCATGTTCGCCAAAAAAATTCTGCAATCCCGCCACTTGGTCATTTGCAAACTGAAACAACTATACACATGTTTACAGTTCAGAGCCCAGGAGGGGAGATGCGGAATGTGGAGGGGATGGTGGCAGGCAGCAGAACTGGTCAGAAGTGTTGTTTACTGTGTGCGTTGCATCCTGCCAGCTGAACAAGGCGGCGTGGGGCTTCCATTCTGTGGATTTGGACGCTGAGGCTTACGTAGGCTGTCACGTGCTCAGGGCCAGGCAGCAGGCTAACGGCGCCTGCCTTACACCCCTGTAACTATGCTCTCACTGGAAGGAAGGAGCCTGGTCTTGGCTGAGCTCAGACTTCTCCAGAACACCCATGGGAGTGTTTTTGGAATGGAAGGGGATGTCAGGGCTCAATGATTCATCTCTACAGGAGGAAGCTAACTGCAAGGGTCACCTGGCACAGTGGCAGGGTTTCAGGGGAGACCAGAACCCACCACTTCCACCACACTGATCTCGAATGAAACATAACCTGCTGCCCTCAGAAGTAATCACTCAGAATCTGCCCTCACCCACTTAATCTTACAACCCAGAGAGGATCCTGTTCCTTTGTTCATTTGTTCTTACTACGAAACCCCTGCTGCTGTGAAGTCCGTTTTTCAGAATGTAGACTTCAGCAGCCCGCATACCAGCGTTTCAACTTGGACTCTGCCTCTCACCAGCTATGTGACCTTGGGCAAGGTAACTGATTCCTGTTTCCACATCTGTAAAATGGGGTGTCCGGCAAATGAAATGATACCGTAAAAGCAAATGAGGCAGCATAGTACAGCTTTGAGGGACTTGGATCTAGAGCAGCAATTCTCAACCTATGCGGCACAACTCCTTTTTAACAATGAAAATATACTGCAGCAATAGGAAGGTTGAGAAGCACTGATCTAGAGCATGACCTGTAGCGTGTCAGTCCACTTCTGCCACTTCCTGGCTTTGAGATCTTGGGCAAGTCACTTAACCACTCATGGCCTCAGTTCCACAGTTGCCAAATGGGATAATACTTACCCCATAATATTATGTGAGTTTATAGGTTACTACATAAACAACTCTTATTGGCACATAAGAAATTCATAATTGGCTCAGCACCTGTGGCTCAATCAGCTAAGGCGCCAGCCACATACACCTAAGGTGGCGGGTTCGAATCCCCAGCCCGGGCCGCCAAACAACAATGATGGCTGCAACCAAAAAATGGCCGGTCTTTGTGGCGGGCGCCTGTGGTCCCAGCT
>CAUYQV010055612.1:0-10966 GCA_963574575.1 Galagoides demidoff
TCCAACTCCTGGGCTCAAGCGAGTCTCCTGCCTCCACCTCCCAAGTAGCTGGGACCACAGGCGCCCGCCACAATGCCCGGCCATTTTTTGGTTGCAGCCATCATTGTTGTTTTGGCGGCCCCGGGCTGGGGATTCGAACCCGCCACCTTAGGTGTAAGTGGCTGGCGCCTTAGTTGATTGAGCCATAGGCGCCGAGCCTGATGTTGGTATTTTAATGGAGATTGTGTTGAATATGCAGATTACTGTATATAGTATTAACATTTTAGCAACGTTTATTCTTCTCAGCCATGAGCATAGTATGTTCTTCTGCCTGTTTACAAACTCTGCTATTTCTTTCAGTTTCATAGTTCACTCTGTAAAGATCCTTTACATCCTCTATTAAGTAAATTCCAAGGAATTTCATTTCCTGTGGTTCTATTGTGAAGGATATTGTATCTTTGGTTTGATTCTCAGTTTGCCTTTTGTTGGTGTATATGAAGATTACCAGTTTGTGAACACTGATTTTATATTCCAAGTGTTGCTGTCACTTTCAGGAGTCCTACGGAAAATCTGGAGCCACCAGATTATCAAAATTCAGATTATAGTGAAACAGTTTACAGTGATCAAAACAGTATGGTATTGTCATAAAAACAAATACATAGATATATGGAATAGAACAGAGAACATTAATATGAAAACAGTCTCAGATCACTACTTGATCTTTGATAAAGCAAACAAAATATACATTGGGGAAAGGAATCTTCATTTAATAAATGGTGCTGGGAAAACTGGCCACATATAATGGCTGAAACTGGACCCTCACCTCTCACCACTTACAAAATTAACTCACAATGGATAAAAGATTTAAACCAAACCCATGAAACTATACAAAAATCTGGAAGAAAATGTGAGAAAGACACTTTTTGATATTAGTCTTGGGAAAGAATTTATGAAAAAAAGACCCTAAAGGCAATCACAGACACAACAAAAATAAGTAAACGGGACACGATCAATTTAAAAAGCTTCAGCACAGCTGACACAACGAAGCAAAGAGACAACCTTCAAAATGGGAGAAGACATTTGATTGCTGCAAATCTGACAAAGAGTTAATAACTAGAATCTATAATCAAACAAATTAACAAATAAAGAGCAAACAATCCACTAGTATCTGGCAAGTGTTATGAACAGAATCATTTCACATGAGGACAAATGGCCACTAAACTCATGAAAAAATGATCATTGTCTCTAATTATTAGAGAAAAGCATATCAATACCACTTTGAGATATCACCACCCCCCAGAGAGAACGGCCTACGTCACCAAGTCCCAAAACAACAGATGCTGGGGTGAGTGCAGAGATAAGGGAACCATACTGCACTTTTGGTGGGCTGCAAACTAGTAAAGCCTTTAGGGAAAGAAGCATGTAGACCTCAAGGAACTAAAAGTGGACTTTCTGTTTCAGCCTTCAATGCCACTATTAGGTATCTACCCAGAAGTAAAGGAGTCATTTTACCATAAGGACATATGCACTTGAATAGCAGCTCAATCTACAATTGCAAAGATGTGAAACACCAAGTGCCCTTTGACACAAAAACAGATTAATAAACTGTGGCATGCGTATACCATGGAATACTATTCAGAAATAAAATGGATGGAGATTTTTTTAGCCTTGGATGAATTTGGAGAAATCTCTCTTAAGTATCAGGAGAATGGAAAGGCAGGCTTCACAGGTAGTGAACACTAACTTGAAATGTGTAGATTAACCACATGGTGTTGACATGAGAGAAAAACTCAATTGAATCCACGGAGGTGGGAGGGCAGATTCCCTCAGTAGGAACAGTGTGTGACTATACAGCGTACTTCCTTCGTACAGGACATAGCTGCAACTTAGGCTTTGCTTTACAAATGCAAGCAGTGTGGTGTGATTGTATGTACCCTCATATTAATCAGAAATTTAAATAAAAAGAAAACATGGCTAATTTCAGAAAAGTGAAAATAAATAAATCTAAAGGATCTAATATAAATTTCAGAGCCAAAAATATTTTTAAAGTTGCAATGAAGCATTCAGAATATAAGTTTAATAAAAGGTTAGGTACAAAAGAAGAGAGAAGAGTGACATAAATAACAATACTCATATTGAAATAAAAAAAGAAAAAAGCGTGGAGACTATGGAAAAGTACCAAAGATAAATGGGACATTGTGTCTAGTTATAATATTCATGGAACTGGAGTATGAAAGGAATAACACAATGGGATGAAAAAGAAGAACTATATGAAGA
Organism: Galagoides demidoff; assembly: GCA_963574575.1. Classification (NCBI taxonomy): domain Eukaryota; kingdom Metazoa; phylum Chordata; class Mammalia; order Primates; family Galagidae; genus Galagoides; species Galagoides demidoff. The sequence continues at coordinate 2,257 of CAUYQV010055612.1, forward strand.
AATAGGGACATACAATTTCTCAAAAGTAATGAAAATTAATTAATTAATCGAAATACATATTCAACAATTTCCACCAACTCCAAGAAGGGTAAGTACAGAGAAAACCTACCTAGGTACATCAGAAATAAATTGCTAAAACAAAAGGGGTGGGAGGAAAGAGAGAGACAGATTTTTTTTAAAAAGCTTGAGAATGAGACAGAACTAGAACAGTATCATCAAAGAAGTATTACGAAGATTAACACCTGATACCAATATCAGAAATGAACGTTACAGAATGAAATTTCCACAATCTCTCACGGACATATACATGTCATATCTTAGGCAGATCGAGCAGGCCAGTAAGACAGAAGAAAAGGGTCTTCAGAGAAGAGAAGACAGAGTCCGGACTGGCACCATGATTGATGATTTACCCCAAGAGGGACACTCAACCTGAGAGCATTTTGAGCAGAGGAGCGACTTGTTCTGAACTGAGCGACACAATGGACTTCTGTGATCTTCCTCACACAAACAGATATAGAGGCAGGAGAATGACTAGATAGGTAACCTTGACTATCATCCAAGCTAGAAGTACCAGCAACTTCACTCAAGTGGAAGAGAAGTGGTTGATTTCTGGATCTGATTTGAATACAGGGCTACTGACAAAGCCAACATAGGGAATGGATAAAATAGAGGATTCAAGTAGGAATTTAAATGATGGATTGGGTGAAAGGAAGCATTAGAACAGAAAACTAAAGTTGAAATTTGGCATGAATGTCTAGAGCTTTTAACACAGTTCTGAAAAAACAAGCAGCTTCCAATTTCCAGGGCACAGTTTTACACTTGTTTCAACTAATTTTAACTGAATTAACATATTTCTAAGTTAAAGAGCATCGTATAAGATCAGTTACTTCCAATTCCTCATACAACAGTTTTGGTATTCTTCACAATATTATAGAATTTGAATTTCTATACTAGATTTATTGGAGAGACCAGCCCTGACATGCTATGGGTCTCCTTCCAGTGGCTTAGTGGGGCAAGAAAGACCGATTGAAAATTATTAGGAAAAATATAGAAAATAATAGACAAAACAAAGAGAGTTATTAAGAGCAGCGAGGATTCGTGAGGCTTCCAGTACGCCGCCTTGAGTATCAGGCTAGCTCTGTATCTATTTCATACATCAGTGTTACAATCATAAATCTCATGAAGGCAAGACAAACAGGCCTGTCATGGTTTCTGCTGTGCTTTTATTTCTATTAACTAGACTAATTCTTCAACTCACTCTGTTAATTGTATGGATTTAATTCTACTTTTTATTGTTTTAAGGTATTTATGATCTTAACACACACAAAGTCTGGACAAGTAAACAGGAGCTGATCCACAGTCACACGTCACAAATGTGATTTTTTAATACTCTGAAAGCCTCGTGTCCAGACACACACATCTGGTCAAACTAAGGTGACAGAAGAAAAGAGATATTTCATTTCCTTTTCTGGTCTGGAGCAATTCTTGTTGTGTTCAACAAAGTTTAAACTTCTACATTCTTTTTTTTCCCCTTAACATTTTTTTTTATTAAATCATAACTGTGTACATGAATGCATTTTTGGAGTACAATGTGCTGATTTTATATATAATTTGGAATGCTTACATCAAACTGGTTAACATAGCCTTCACCTCATTTACTTAATTTTTGCATTAAGACATTTATATTCTACTCTTAATAAATTTGACATGTACCCTTACAATATAGGTGAGGTCTCACCAATTACCCACCCGCCACCCGGCCTCCTCCCTCCACTCCCCTGACCCTCCTCTTCCCTCCTTCATCCTAGGCTATAGTTGTATTTTATCTTTCTTAGGAAAGTCTGAGTGATTATATATTGATTTCATAACAGTACTGAGTACATTAGATACTGTTTCTTTCATTCTTGAGATACTTTATTAAGAAGAATATGTTCCAGCTCCATCCAGGTAAACATAAAAGAGGTAAAGTCTCCATCTTTTTATGGCTACATAATATTCCATAAACTCCCCCAAAAGCACTCTCCCAGAGCAAACAGCCCCACCCTGGCAGAGAACGGCCACAAGGCTTACAGCCTGCAGCTGCGCACAGGCGGCAGAGGTGGGGTGGGTAGATATTCATCAAGCCAGCCTTCAGAATACCTTGCGCTTTTTGCTCAAAGCCAGGAAATTTCTCCCTAAACAATTTCTCCTTATTCTGTTTTCCCTTTGTCCATTCTTTGCAATCCTATTTCTATTTTAATTTCTAATCCACTTAACAACTAATAATTGGATATTGGTTTCAAGCTTATAAAATCAGTATTACTAATAATGCAAGCACATCAAGATACGACTTAAGTCTTCCCCCATGCACTCTTGGAGTTTGGTGAAAAATCCACATTAGGGCATTCCAAATTTCATGATATTGATGACATTGACAGGCCATCAATCCTAGCTCTTATCACAGAGCAAATTCGATGACCAACGATTACATGAACATCAGCATACAAATTAGAAAGATTGCCAAAATCTATAACAAAACCTATTTTATTCTTTTATGTTTACCCATTTGTCTAAACATTTCAGAGTGATTAATTTAAAAAGAATAGAATCAATAATATTTCCTATTTTTCCAATAAGTAATTTTCCCATCTATTAGTGTAAGAGCTAACCCAGAATAATAAATATCATACATTGTATTGACATATTATTTATGTATGCTTATTTTCTCTCTTTTTTTATTGTCTGGGATTGATTAAGGGTAACAAGAATTAGATGATACTGATTGCATTTGTGTCCCATCCCCAAGAAACGTGCCACGCAACATGATTCCCCATCCATCCTCCTCTCTTCTCCCGTCTCCCTGATCTCTTACTTCCCTACCCCTCACCTTGTACTAGATCATCGACTGCCTTCATATTAGAATTGAGTACATTGGATTCTTGCTTCTCCATTCTTGTGATGCTTTACTAAGAAGATGTGTTCCAACTCAATCCATGTTGATACAAAAGATATAAAATAATAAAATTTAATTTGTATGTTTAATTACTACTTATCAAAATAATTAGTATGCATATTTTTTGAAAATTGTATACTATTATAACTAATAGAATATATGTTAATTATTTATAGTTAAATTAATACCAGAATCTACTTATTTTAGGAAATTACAATAATTATATTTGTTTATATTATAATACATGTTTTATAGCAAGAAATGTGTTATAAAGACCAAAAGCTGATATTAAACATGTACTTTTTTGTATTTTGTATATGTATGAATTTCCCTGAAATTGTTCACAATAAGTGAAGCAGAAATTTGATATAAGTAAGACAAAAGAAACCATGTAAATTTATACAGCATTTATATTCCATTGGATTTCCTTTAAAGGTTGGTAACACAAGATTCATTTTCAAATGTCATGATATACGACATATATGAAAGTCACATACTTCATACCATTTTTAACTTATTATAAATATTGTATATACCACTTAAATTTTATGGTTCATTATATAGTTTTCTTTTGTTTTAATTTTTTTATTAAATGATAGATATAGTTTTCAAAAATTACTTTAGGGGAAATAGGGAAACATTGCTTAGAACTACTCTTGGTGGAGTGATTTAATTAATTATAGTTAAAGGTTATGGATATTCAAAAGTGTTATTTTATTGTGAATCAGTGTAGCAAATTTTTCTAGAATAATACTATTGCTAGATTTCAGGAATTGAAATTTTCATAAAAGTGACGTTCATTACATTAGAAAAATGTTGAAAATAAGTTAGAGAAAAGGTATTGTGTTTAAAGTGGATGAAAGTTTTGTTTCAACTAGGACCATAGCCCATTTTTTGTCTATTGAGCTATCACAATGGCAGGTAACTAGAATTTGGTACTGAGATTACAGTGAAAAATTGAAAATACATATTTCTGAGTTGTCTGCTTTTTGGTTACAAAATTTTGGTAAAGTGGAACTATCTGATTAGCTTTTTTTAGGGTGTTGAAATGGTGATTAATATTTTTTTCAGGATATAAATCCTAATGTAAAAGATTTGATCAAGTTGTCAGGCCTCTCTAAATAACAAGGGCCTCTTCAAAGCAGAGATAAATGCATGGAATTTGATATGATCTAGGTTGCGTCAACTTGAAAAGAATAGTTTAGTTAAAGGTTATGCAGACAAAGAGTCAAGAAAAATGATCTGTAATATTTTATATACCGTTTTCTATAATCACTGAAAACAGTGCTAAAAATAATACCTTTAGAGTTGCTTATAAAGTGATGAATAGTAAATGATGTTCCACTCTATGAATGTAACATTGGATAGTAGTTTGTAGGCAAAGTTTTCTTTAAAAAATAGAGCTTTAATTTATTTTTTTGTATTGGCCCAGATTATTATATAAAATTTCCTTTTTATTGTACATGACCCTGGTAATTTAGACATTTTTTTCCTTTATGTATAATTATTTTGGGTGTGTGTGTGCGCGTGTGTGAGTGTGTGTGTGAAATACTCTGGAAGCAGTTTTGAGGACCTGGTTCGAGGCTGGACAATTTTCCTTTTTGATCACCTGATTAAATCCATGCTACACCTACCTGCGGGTTATGCTTCCTCACTCTGTGCCACTATATGCTCACCTTGACAGCCACTGGTCAGATACCAGACAAGAGACAGGTCCTGTGCCCCCCAGAGTCCATGAAATTATCCAAATTAGCCAATGAACAGGGAACCCAAGAAACCTTGCTAACCTCATCCTGCTTGGCATATATACACTGCCCCCTACAGTTCAAATTGGTTGTTACATTGGATGAAATATCTCTCAATAAACAGGTATAGATACTTACCAGTGTTAAAAGAGGCAGACAACACTGATTTGAGGTTTACATTTTGCCTATATTTCTATCAGTTTACATTGTACATCATACTTATTTGTAAAATTATAGTATTTGCTTTCTCATGTATTTCTTTCTGCTATTTCTTTTTCCTTTCCTTTCCTTACCTTTCCGTTCCTTTCCTTTTCTGAGACAGAGTCTCATTATGTTGCCCTAGGTAGAGTGTCATGGCATCACAACTCACAGCAACCTCCAACTCCTGGGTTTAAGCAACTTTCTTGCCTCAGCTCCCAAGTAGCTGGGACTAGAGGTGCCCGCCACAATGCCCAGCTATTTTTGTTGCAGTTATCATTGCTTAGCAGGCCTGCAACAGCCTACCAGCCTCAGTGTATGTGGCTGAAGCTATAACCACTGTGCAACCAGCATCAAGACTGCTATTTATGAAAAGGTCTCCATTTAAGCAAAAATAAATTTTATTAAAAATAAAGCTGGTCTAACTGATGAAAAAAATCAAATCATAATTTTTAAAGAAAAAATATCTTTTTTTTTAGCTTTATCAAGTAATAAATAGTGAGTGGAGAAATTCAAATAAACACAGCATGTATGAATGAGGAGTACCTCAATATACCTCTCCAGAATGTTACACTACTCTGAAATTTTCTTTACTTTTCTTTTCTTTTTGTTTGTTTTTATTAAATCATAGCTATGTACACTAATGCAATCATGGGGTACAGTGTGGTGTTTTCATATACAATTTGAAATATTTTCATGAAACTGGTTAACATAGCTTTCCTGTCATTTTCTTAGTTATTGTGTTAAGATGTTTATATTCTACTTTTAGAAAGAATTACTTGTATCCTTGTAAGATAAACCATAGAGGTAATCCTACCAGTCACCCTCCCTCCACCAATCTCCCCCCTTTCCCACCCATCCCCAAATTCTAGGCTATAATTAGGTTATAGCTTTCATATGAAAGCTATAAATTAGTTTCATAATAGGGCTGAGGACATTGGATACTTTTTCTTCCATTCTTGAGATACTTTGCTAGGAAGAACATTTTCCAGCTGCAACCATGTATACATGAAGGAGGTAAAGTCTCCATCTTTCTTTAGGACTGCATAATATTCCATGGTGTACATTTACCACAATTTATTGATCGATTTGTGGGTCGATGGCCACTTGGGCTTCTTCCATGTCCTAGCAATTATGAATTGGGCTGCAATAAACATTCTGTAATATGTTTATTATTGTTGTAATATGATTTTTTGTCTTCTAGATATATACCTAATAAGGAATTGTAGGATCAAATGGCAGGTCTGTTTATAGTTCTCTAAGTGTTCTCCAGATGTCTTTCCAAAAGGAACGTATTAGTTTGCATTCCCACCAGCAGTGTAGCAGTGTTCCCTTTTTTCCACATCCACCCCAGCATCTCTGGTTTGGGGATTTTGTGATATGGGCTAATCTCACTGGAGTTAGGTGATATCTCAAAGTAGTTTTGATTTGCATTTCTCTGATGGTTAAGGATGGTGAGCATTTTTTCATATATCTGTAGGCCATGCGCCTATCTTCTTTAGAGAAATTTCTTTTCAAATCCCTTGCCCACCCTGAAATGAGATCACTTGTTCTTTTCTTGCTAATACGTTTGAGTTCTCTATGGATTCTGGTTATTAACCTAGTTGGACACATAACCTGCAAATATCTTCTAGCGTTTCTGAGGGCTGTCTACTTGCTTTACCTACTGTGATCTTGGCAGTGCAGAAGCTTTTTATCTTGATCAGGTCCCAATAGTGTATTTTTGATGTTGCTTCAATTGCCTGGGGGGTCCTCCTCATAAAATTTTCGCCCAGGCTGATTTCTTCAAGTATTTCCCCTACACTTTCTTCTAGTATTTTTATAGTTTCTGAAATAACTTAGGGGACCTGGAAAAATAGACTCAGACCCCCACTTAGGTTAATTAATTGGTAATTTATTTTACCTGATGCAGGGGCTGCTGCTCCGAGAGACAGTCAGCAGCCCAGGTGTGAGGGTGAGTTACCTTTTATAGGCTTTGTGTAAGCATATTACGGAAGCAAAAGGTGGCTGGTTAAGGGGGGTTACAACTCAGGTAGTCATAGATACAGCAATGGAACGATAATTAATACAGTTTCAGTTGACAATGGATACATTTTATATCACAATGGTTATGGTTATACAACAGTAATTAATCAGGTCTCAGTGACTTTTCCACCATTGTTCATCTACTGAGAGCTTGGGGGTTTTGTGAAACTTGGGACTTTTTTCCTTGTACCTGAAGCTTGTTTTTGGCAACTCTAGGAGGAAGAAGGGGGCCTGGGAATGTGTTCTCGGCCCCCTGGGGGGAGGAGGGACTTGCCTTGTTCCTGGAGTCGACTCTGGGGGGAGAAGGGAGGAGGAGGGAAATGGGCTGGAGAGGGTAGGGGGAACAGGTGAGGGCTGGGGAACAGGAGTGGGCAGGGGAAAGAGGGCTGGGTTGCAACAGTATGTGTTCTGTCTATGTATGTCAGTTGATTCTTAGTAGTGTAATAAAGCTGTTTGGACATTATGTGGTAAATGTATTAAAACTGATGGTCTGTTAGGTATTTGTATATCATTGTTTTCTTAATTAAGATTCAGAGTATGTAAACAGTCTGTATCTCATTCTACAAGTAGAGAAATGGAGGTGAGCTCATCTACAGGTGAGGTTGAGTGGAAGGTATTGTGAGGGAATGTAGAGGTTTAAAGTGACGACATGGATGTTTCCAGAGGTGGTTCATCCATGTCTTCTCTCTTGGTAGTTTTTTTGTTTTTGGCTCAGCCTCAAACTTTTAAAGTTTATGTTAAGGTAAGAGGCAAGACCTATAGGATAAATGGGTCAGGAGACATAATCAATAAGGGTAAATTTCTGTTGGCTCTGGGAGCTTTAGTACAAGGAAACTGGGTATAATAAGAAAAAAGTGGTTGGCTTAGGAGAGCAAGTATTCAGTTCACATCATTTGATGAGTTCATTTTTTTCTAGTGTCTCATTGTGATTTAATCAGATATTTCCTAAGGAATTTAACATTATCTCTTCAGTTGGGAAAATCTGAAAGCTTGGATGAATGGGTTGTTAGAAAATGTGTTGCCTTGGGACCCAGGTTGTGGCTCCCATCTGTAATCCTAGCAGTCTTGGAGGCCAAGGCAGGAGGATCCCTTGAGCTCTGGAGTTCTAGATCAGCCTGAGCAAGTATAAGAACCCATCTCTACTAAAAATAGAAAAATTAGTGAGGCATTGTGTTGGGCACCTGTAATCCCAGCTGATCTGGATGGAGGCTGAGGCAAAAGGACTGCTCCGGGAGTTTGTAGTGGCTGTGAGCTAGGCTGACATTGCTCTAGGCTGGGGAACAGAATGAGACTTCTCAAAAAAAAAAAAAAAAGTTTATTGCTTTGGACAGAGAAAGAGCTGTTAAACTTAGATAGTGTATCTTCTAAAATCCTTCTTATTTTTATCATTATTTTAGTACTTAACTGTAACTTTGAATTGTTACTTTCCTTTTCTTGTGGTAATCTTCTCTCTAAACATACTTAATTTTCTTGAGGACCATGCCTTTTATTTCTTTGTGTTTTCCCTAAAAAAATTATATTTTGAGTTGTATGTCTGTGAAGATAATATACTTAAGAATAGTGGTAACATTCAGTGGTGGAGGTAGGAGTTGGTGAAGCTCAAGGGTTAAGAATTTGGGGTTTAGGCTCGGCGCCTGTGGCTCAATTGGCTAGGGCGCCAGCCACGTACACGTAAGGTGGCGGGTTCGAATCCCCAGCCCGGGCCCGCCAAACAACAATGATGGCTGCAACCAAAAAATGGCCGGGCGTTGTGGTGGGCGCCTGTGGTCCCAGCTACTTGGGAGGCGGAGGCAGGAGACTCGCTTGAGCC
>CAUYQV010055613.1:0-22789 GCA_963574575.1 Galagoides demidoff
CTTTCAACCCAAATTGAGTAACAGGAACCAGATTTACCCACTCACCTGTAATAAGCCCTCCAAACCAACATGAACAGTTGTTTTCAAGACATTGGACATCAGGCAGCAAAGGAGAGTGACTCTGGTAAGCAAATGAAGTGAGCCCTACAACTGCCCCCCACTAGGCAGAGTAACTAAGAGAGAGAGAAAAAACTACTTATCGGAAATGATAAGTTACTGCAGTTCCCATAGACATGAAGAGGCTAGTAAGGGAACATTATGAACAACTCTGTGCCAACAAATTTCACAGCCTGCTATGAACCTAAAGCTGCTGAAAAAAATAAAGTTTATTTATTAGAACAAAAGCAGTTGGGGAGTGTTTCCTCTGCTTCCATTTTCAGGGTGGGGGGGAGACCAAGAATATTCCTGAGCGATGGAGAACTTTAGGCAGTCAAATGTATATCCTCAAAGATAGGATAGAACTGGAGCCCCCAGAGTGAGGGACAGAGAAATATTTTATCAAATTGATAAAAACTATAAACTCACAGATACAAAAAGGTAAAAACAACTCCAAGCACAAGAATCATTAAGAAAACTACCCCAAGACCCATCATCATCAAATTGCTCAAAACCAGTGATTAAGAAAAAAAATGAAAAGCAAAATGAAAAATGATCACATTAAGTACAGAGGAACCAAGGCAAAGATGACAGCAGATCTCTCTGGAAACATGGCAAGTGAGAATACAGTGGAGTGACATCTTTGACGTCCTGAAGGGAGGAAAAAAAAAAAAAAAAACCTTGTCAACCTAGAATTCTATACTCAGTATAAATAATTTTAAGAAATGAAGGCAAAGTAAAATTGTTTTAAGATATAAAACAATTGAAAGTGGTTATCACCTTGCACTACAAGAAATATTAAGGGAAGCCCTTAAAGTTAGAAGGAAAATGATGCCAGATGGAAATATTTTCACAAAGAAATAAAGAGCATCGGAAATGGTAACTACATGGTTAAATGTTTAAGAGTTTTTTCTTAATAGTTAAGTCTCTTCAAAAGAAAATTGACTGTTTAAATAAAAATTATGGTGATGCCTTGTAAGGCTTATAGTATATGTAAAATTTATGACAACAAAAAATACAAGGTCAGGAAGAGAGAATAGAAGTAAGGATTGGGAAGGGTAAAATGGAGCTGTGTTGTTATAAATTTTTTCTATAGATAAATGCTCCTTGACTTATGCTGGGTCTATGCCAGATAAACCCATCACAAATTGGAAATACAATATTGTAAGTCAAAAACTATTTAATACATCTAACTTCCTGAACATTCTAGCTTAGTCTATGTTACCTAAACAAGCTCAGAACACTTACATTGGCCTACAATTGGGCAAAGTCATCTGGTAACATAGAACGTTGTAAAGGATCAGTTGTTTACCATCGTGATCACATGGCTAACTGGAAACTGAGGCTCTGAGAATATACTTCATCTTCCATCATGGAACCAATGCAGCACAGACTGCTTGAAATATCAATGAAGCATTTGGGAAGGATGTGGCTAATGAATGCATGGTACAGCCACAGTTTGAAAAATTCCATTCTGGTGTTTTAATCTTGAAGATGAGCCACGTGGATGACCTTGAGACCAAGGTGGGTAATGATGAGCTGAAAGCTGTAGTGGTGGAAATGCATCCATCTCAACCTACACGTGAATCAGCAGCAAGGTTTGATGTTACTATTCCAATATTATTGGATGACTTGAAGCAAACCAGCAAGGTAAAGAAGCTGGATAGGTGGGTTCTGCATGAATTAAACAAGTGCCAGAAGAAAAATCGTATGGAAACTTGCCTTTTTTTGTTGTTGCAACATAAAGGCGAGCCATTTCTGCACTGCGTTGTTCCATGCGATGAAAAATGGATTCTTTTTGAGAATTACAAGCATTCAGCACGATGGCTGGATAAGGAGGAAGTGTTGAAACACAGTCCCAAACTGAATATTCATCAAAAAAAGGTCATGGCGTCTGGTGGTCCAGCTTCATGAAACCTGATCAGTCAATTATAGCAGATGTCTACTGCAAGCAATTGGACGAAATGATGAGGATGCTAGCAGTTAAGCAGCCAGGACTTGTCAATAGAGACCGGCCAAACCTCTTGCAAGACAACCCTCTACCACATGTGTTAATGTTCCCCGGAGCTATAACAACTCTGCTCAAACTACAGAAGCTGAACTTAGAAACTCCCCGTCATCCACTGTATTCACACCAGATCTTGCACCAACTGACTACTGCTTCTTCCAGGCTTTTGACCCCTTCTTTCAAGAGAAAGTATTCAATTCTCAACAAGCTGTGGAAGACGCCATTCTTGATTTCATCACCACTTGCTCTCCCAGCTTCTTTGCTGCTAGACACACAAGCAACGATTAAGATGACAAAACCCTGTCAATGGTTTAGGCACATACTTTGGTCAATCGTACTGCTTCTTGTCTGAGATGTAATAAACTAAACTTTCGATTGGAAATTGGATATTTCATACTTAACAGCACAACGCTCAAACCAATAAGACAAAATGTAGGAAACTAAAGTGGATCATGCAACAGCACCCGAAATAAGTGGTTTTTCTTTTCACTTTAAGACAAAGCAGAACGTCTTTTATAATCTTACATTAGAATTTGGCTAATGTGAGAAAATTTTGTTCTATTATAAAATAGATGAATTAGGAAAATGATTTCAGGTCTTCTTACTGTTGTCACAATCTCATGCCACTAAAGACTTAAGGGTGATCATCTAGACACTAAAGATTTAACTTAGAGTTAGTGGCAGATAATCCAGTTTCTAAATTACCTTGACCTTCTCTATTTTTTTTTTCTTCTTTTTATATTGGCTATTCATGGTCATGTAGGATTTATGAACTGGGAATTGGAAAAATGTAATGCTGCTTTAAATTTCAGGTTTATGAAAGAAGAAGTAAAAAATAGAAAAAGAAGAAAATACAACAGGGGGCTCAATCTCACTGCGTCTTTACTTTGGGAGTTAGATGTTTATTCTTCCACATTTTTTGCCGAAAGGGGAAAACCAATGTTCTGTAACTTGAGTGGAAAATTAGTCTCGCAGCCTTTTCGGTATTTCCACATTTTCGCCATATCTAAGGAAATGGACAAATTGCTGTTCAGTTTCTGATATAAGTGTGAGTGTTTCTAATTTCCTTCACAAAGAGACTCCTGGAGTGACCCTTCTGCGGTTGTATTTTTTTTAGTTCTCCAACTTTCTCTTGGGAGAGTTGGTGATTAAGACTTTGGGGGTCAAGTCCTAGTTTTGCTACTTCTTAGCCATGTGGCCTTGAGCACGTGTAAGTCTCAGCTTCCTCCTGTATAAAGTGGTGTAGTAATGCCTCTATCATCAGAGATGGGGGGGAGCTAAACTGAGAAAATGTGTGCTAGTCATTAACTCCCGTGTCTATCTCAAGTGGTAAGGTGCTCGAAAGAAGCCCCCGGTGTGTATGTAGATCATGCCACATTTTGGTTTTTTCCGCCTTAGGCTATTCCAGAGGGCAGTGGCCGGATAAGGGCTGAATCTTACCCTGATAGCAGCACACTGGTCATTGACGTAGCGGAAAGAGATGATTCTGGTGTTTACAACATACATCTGAAAAACGAGGCTGGAGAAGCGCGTGCGAGCATCAAGATTAAAGTTGTGGGTAAGTCCTCCAGGCAAATAAACCACCAGAATCAAGCCAGCATGTCTGATTCAGAGCAGAGTTTGCCAACTCTTGGCTGTCTCAGCTTCTCAGGGCTACCGACAAAAGAAACACTCAGTAGAGTTATATTTTCACCTTTTTTTTTTCTACCTGTGCCATTTCTCTTTTTTTCCTTTCTTTCTCTTTCCTTCCCTTTCCTTTCCTTCCTTCTTTCTTTCTTTCTTGTCTTTTTCTTGCCTACAGGCCTTCTTGTTGGACTAATGAGTAGGTAAAATCAGCCATGTGGGATCCAATAGTCATATTCCCTCTGAGGGCCCTTTCAACATCACTGAAACACTATTGCTAACTAACATCCCCCCCAGTCATTATAGAAGAGTGAGATCTGCTTGATCCTCAGACAGTTATCTAAGCACATTTTTCTTAAGCCTGAAACCAAGTAAAAATTACTCTAGCAGATTATTAGTTTTCCAAGGTCTCATTTTTTCCTCTTCTCACTTTAGTTTTCCCTTAAATGACGACATATTTCAAGTTGAACAAAAACTAAAATCACTTTACCAGGCACTGAACTATGTTTATAAGACATAGTAACTTGCCATTTCTGACTTGGATTTCTACCAACATCTTGACTCTTCCAACCGATATGAAACTGACCACAATTAGTCCTTGATTCGGTTTTGCTAGGAGCTCACTTTGTTAGTAAAACAACCACCCCCCCTATCTGGAAGGTAAGGCAATAATTTCTTAGTTATCATTTTCAAGGTAAAAGAAAAAGAGTCTTAGAGTTTATTCTGTAACGTGATACAAGCTGAAGGGATTTGGAGACGTTTGGTATTTTTATTTTTATTGGGCTCACCTTCCCATATCCCTTACCGAGTACGACTTTTTGCCCAAACTGCTAAGTACATTCCAGGAAACATGAAATAGTGCTTACCAGTAACAGTTCTGGCTGGTGGCAGTGGCCCATGTTTATAATCCCAGCACTCTGGGAAGCTGAGGTGGAAGGATCCCTTGAGCTCAGGAGTTCAAGATCACCCTGAGCAAGAGCAAGACCCCATCTCTGCGAAAAATAGAAAAATTACCCAGGCATTATGGTGGGCACCTATAGTCCAGCCACTTGGAAGGCTGAGGCAAGCAGCCATGACACTCTAGCATCAACAATAGAATGAGATTCTGTCACAAAAAGAAAAAGAAAAGAAATAACAACTTCTATATGATCACCAAAACCCATATTTTTATTAGCATTTGCACACTCACTTCATATTTTATTTGATTTATTTTATTTCATTTTACCCTATTTTTTTGTCTGCTACAGACATCCCTGATCCTCCAGTGGCACCAAACGTGACGGAGGTGGGAGATGATTGGTGCGTCATGAACTGGGAGCCTCCTGCCTACGATGGAGGGTCTCCAATCTTAGGTAACCATGTGTTAGTCAGTCTTTACGATTTGCAGAGAGTATCGCGTTTAGGGGAAAACCTACTATACTGTGACTTTAAATATCCATTTATATTGAAATACGTGTATTTTGGGATGCTCTGTAAATTATTTGAAGTGTGAATAGCTCTGATGAACATCATCGCATTAAAGTTGTGGTAAGTCCTCTGGGTAAACACACACTAGAATCACGCCGACGTGTCTGATTCAGAGTGGTGTTTGCCAACTCTTGGTGGTTTCAGCTTTTCAGGGCTGCCAACGAAAGAAACACTCAGTAGAGCTGTATTTTATAGATCACCTTCTGTTGCCTGTTCTCTTTTTCCGCTTGACAGTTACACTTAATATGTAATTTTGAAACGCTATCAGCCTAACTTCCACCGTTCTGGTCAGTGAATGTCTAGTTCCATGGGGTTCTGTCTATGAAGACATTTCTTTTAGAGTTAAATGCTTAAAAGAATTTGCTTCTGTGATGGCATGAGAATTTTTTCTTCTAGCTAATTATGAGACTCATGAAACTGGTCGTTTCCCCCTTATTGTCTTCCTTGCTGGGACTAAGAACCAGCTCTGTTGGCTCTGACTCTGCTTCTCAACTATGCCTTAAGTTGCTTGAGCCTATATGTTTCTCATCCATTTTTCTCCTCCTTCTAGTACAATTTTAGTTTTTTTGTAGTCCTATTGTCTCTTTTTTGTCTATATTTTATGAGGTTAATATTTGTATTCTCTTATTCTCTATAATCTTCCTCAAACTGGTGCAATAAGGGAGGGGGGTGAAAAACATGTATGTGTCTGACTAGGTCACTTAGAGTGCTGGGAAAATACCAGATCTTTAAGGACATCTAATATCTAACAAAGTTCAATTTCAGAGACCAGGGACAAACCTCAGTTTTCATTTTGTGCACCTGTAGGATACTTTATCGAAAGGAAAAAGAAACAGAGCTCCAGGTGGATGAGGCTGAATTTTGAACTCTGCAAAGAAACAACTTTTGAGCCCAAGAAGATGATTGAAGGCGTGGCCTACGAGGTCCGCATCTTCGCAGTCAATGCTGTTGGTGTCTCTAAGCCCAGTATGCCCTCCAAACCTTTTGTTCCTTTGGGTGAGTCAAGAGAGATGTGTCTTTGCCATTGCCCCAGATTATGACTGCTTTCCTCTGACCTCTAACTGGGACAGGCCTGGAGGCTTGTTAGAGCAGTGGGTGAAGTAGGAATTTGGAAATGGTTGGGGTAATATTTGTGCTTCTGAAGGTTTAACTCAGCATCTAGGTGTAAACATTATAACTAAAACAAATGGAGATCAGTTCTTCATTTCTGAAGGATAGCATTTAAAAAAAAAAAAATTCTGAGACCAGTTCAATAAACCGCACTTGGAAACTAGTCCCTTCGCTTTACAATCACATCTTAAACCTTCTATTAAACCAAAAAGTTCAGCAAAGGTAGAGAAACAGAAGATGAGATATCTCCACTATCTTATGGTAGTGAGGTATTTTTTTCTTTTCTTTTGTAGAATATAAAAGTATACGTTTATTCTATATTAGAGAAAGAGAAGAGAGTGAGGGAAGAGAGATGAGAAAGAGAGAAACAGAGAAAGCAGAGAACAGGGAGTAAAAGAAGGGAAGATGGGAGGGAAGGAAAAAAGGGGCGAGAAAGTGGCATGGCATCCCAAAGAAAGAAAGGAAGAATGCAAACCTATTTTTTTTAATAGGAAGATTTAGTGCAAGAGTTTACACTTCAAAATTAGAGTTATAGGAAATTTACTCCAGATCATTAGATCCTGAACTTTAGCCTCTTCAACTTCCTTGGGTCTCCCAGCCTCCCACATAACCTTCCAAATTGTAGGAAATGCGTGGGAGCATTTCCAAAATTCTCAGGTTGATCAGATCTTTTTCTTGAACACAAACAGACCCACAGAGTCCTCATTGAATTTTATTAAGATGTGGGGCTCTGCGTCTATTTTTATTTGCAACCCAGTTCCTTTTGTCATCGTTCCTGTGCTGTAACTCTGTAGTTAATCTTTTCTTCTTTTTCTGTCTCTTTCATCTTTAAGCTGTAACCAGCCCTCCTACTCTTCTGACCGTTGACTCTGTCACCGACACAAGTGTCACCATGAAGTGGCGGCCCCCAGACCAGATTGGTGCAGCAGGTTTAGATGGCTATGTGCTAGAGTATTGCTTTGAAGGAAGTAAGTACAACTAGTAGATAAAATGAGTATTGTCATCAATAGGTGAGATATACTCCCTCTTTCTTTCATCTCTTTTTCTCGGGACCTCATCTCCACCCTGCTGAAAACAATGAAGCCAAATTTCATCCTTCTGAGATACATAAAAATTTAGTCCTTCTTTAGTACTTGATGCTACTAAATTGGGATCTCAAAAATATCCTGACTAGGCTGCCATATTGGACAACAACATTGACCTAAGACATAGGAGGAAAGGGCTCTGACAGAACTTCGGGGACCACCAATTCTTGAACTGGTGGAATTGAATTGAAAAGAAAAGTCTAGTTAGGATGAAGCCAATTGGATATTCTAAAACCTATACTGAGCAGAAGTTAGCTATCAAAAGAACCACCAATTATGGGTATAAAAAGGGACTTCATATATGGCTATCTGGTATATATTTCCTGCCTTATTAAGGGAAAATAAAATTAAGAAGAAGAATTAAAAGCAACTCTTAGGGTATTTTTGTTGCTGTTGCAGTTTGGCCGGGGCCAGGTTCGAACCCTCCATCCTCAGTATATGGGGCTGGTGCCCTACTCACTGAGCCACAGGCACCACCCAAGCAATTTTTAGTTTTAAGAGTTTTAAAGAAAGTAGCATTAGATCCCAGAGGATGTAAGAAATAGGTTCAATATATAGCAGTCACCTATCTCAGGGCTTGAGTATATAAAAATTTAATCATTTAAATTTAGGAGAGGAAGAGAAGCAAGGCCAAAAATATCACTGATAGAAATACTAGAAGAAAAAAGTGACATGAGAAAATATGGGCCAGAGTGTACCCATAAACAAAAACAAAAAATATAAAATTCACCAAAAGCCTCTGTGTGTTTCTTAGTTTCCTATTTTCCATGACTAGAAGGGGATGACATTTGAAAATGGTTGAATAAAACTGCCCCTGCTCTGGAATCAGGCTCCAATCTAGATTACAGTAGGTACAGCAAGGAAGCTTGTTCATATGCCATAATCCGTAGCCCAAGACATAACCTCCCAGAAAACTCTTTGGACCCTAAAGTTTAGCATGGATCCTCCAAGTGAAGAAAGGAGATTACCAAGCATGTTTGGGAAATCAGGAATGCAAATATGCCTCCCCCAGACAAAAGCCACCATAGAGAAGAAACTTTTCACGAAGAGGAAACTACTAAAAGGAAATCCCAGACCCTTGGAATGGAGCAGCCATGGGAAAGATCATCGCGGGTCTGGAGAGAAGAGGAAGGGGCGGGGGGAATCCTGGTGTCACTGAATTCCTTTTACACAACTCCACTCATGAGATACTTATGCTTGATTTTTTTCCAGGCTTTAAAAAGCCTCTAACCCAAACCAGTAGAAACATTATAAGAAAGTTCCCAAGGTTAACCCAGCAAGGGAGGGGGGTGGTATCACTAACGTAACAATTCTTGATCACTGCAGCATAGACTTTATTCCTATTCCATTTCTCCCCCTATTTAAAAAATATCCACTCTGTTTTTTTATAATGCCCCGCCAGCAGTATTTCCCCATCTTATATGTCACTGGCTGCTGAACACAGACCTTTTGTGTATGTATGAAACAGAGCAAATTCTTTACTCTTTTCTTTCTGATAGGTTTAAAAAGTAAGAAGATACAGCAAAATGATAGATGGCTGTCATTTTGATGTTACCCACCTTAGATAAAATACAATGAAGTGTATTTTACATAACGTTGCGTGTGGTCTGTGTAGATACATATGTATATGTGTGTATACATATGTATATGTACACAGTCATTATCATGTACATATTTTGTCACATAACATTTTGGAATCAGCTTTCTATGGAAGCTCTCTCATAACGTGTATCTCTTCTTGCAGTCTTTCCTTCTTTTCTTTATGTGGCTGCCTATTTTCTTCATTCTCTTTTAATGGCTGCTGTCTTCCAGACTAATTTTCTCTAGTGTTTGATGCTTTTAGATGTGTCAGGTTTTATCCTCTAAGAGACGTCTTTCTTTTATAAGATCGTGTGTTGTTTTGGACTCTGACTTTCTTTTGTTTTGGTTTTGGGTTCTTTTTTTTTTTTTAATGCCTGCAGCATTTGACTCTTCGTTTTCTTCCTCTACGCTAGTTTTTTCTTTCTTTTCTTAAAAATTCTCCTCATGTTCTCAAATAACTTACGTTTTCCTTCCCCATCCCCAGGGACACCGTGTTCTTTGTCTTCGTTTTCCTCCATTAAAGTGGTTCCGATGTAAAGAGATGAGCCATTTTTTGTGTTCCCCTCTGATCTTATTTCGTCTTGTTTTCTCTTAAAACTTTTTCTTTCTCTAGTTCTTCACTCTTTTGTACATGTTTTCTCAGTATCCTATTTTCATGTTCTCATCAACTGTCTCTTGACTATGAAAACAATATTATGGGTCCCAAACAGACCATGTGCTTAATGATGTGTCTCTCCTTCAAAGTCATTAGTAATTTTTATCATCCATACATCCTCCCAGCTGCCAGGACATTTTGTGGCTTTCTGCCTCTTCCCTGGATATTCCTGGTAGGGTTGGAACAAGAGAGGGGCAAAGATTCCAAGGGACCAGAAGTCCTGTCCTTACTCACCTGCTCCTCTCCTGACACCAAGAAAGTCATAATCCCAGACCAGTGGGGCATGCCCAGGACCACCCTGTGAGCTGTCCCTGAAGGGCCCCAGGAAGGCGCACTTGGTTTTCTTGTCACAGATTCATGTCATGGCAACTAAGGCTGCCTCCTGAGCTGCTGGAACAGCTGCCATTTCCCACTTAGAACTTGAACCCTGGTAAGAGGGCTGGCCTTATCACAGTGCCCACATTTCCAGACTCTGAGGAGGGAGCCCCACCGTGGAAGCACCGTGTCCCCTGTGGACCTGAAAGGACCCTCCCAAGCTAGAGTGGCAGGGATAGAAACAAAGATAGACTGTTACACTGTGCACTGCTCCCCTATGGATTCCAGGACCCACACCCCTCCATTTTCTTCAGAATCTTGCTCTGTTCTCTGTCTCTTCTTCTCACAGCTGGAGGTGCCCAGCCTCCCTTCTCCTCCCCTTCTCTTTTCTTTTCCCTTCTCTTCTCTGTGGCAGGTGCCTCAGGACCGAAACCACAGTCTGTGCAAAGCAGGCCGTGCCTCTCCTGAGGAACCCCTCTAACACATTGGGTCTCTTCTCTCACTGCTCTGAAGACAAATTTCTTTGCACACTTTGCATACTTTACTAACAGAGAATGCTGACTGCTGATACGATATTCTTCTGGTGTGAAAGTGGGTGTCTTTAATTAATTTTAATGACGGATTCTCAAAGGTACATCAGCAAAACAGTCTGATGAAAATGGGGAGGCTGCGTATGATCTACCAGGTAAAGTATTCTATGAAGCTCTCCAACTTTCTTACTATATTATAACGTTTCTGGAATGTTCCATGACCAAGCATGAAGTATATGAATTATGCCTACCACACACACACACACACAAGCCCTGATAGCTTGTGGGAGGGGCGACAGTGACTTAATAATGTGGGACCCAAGCCTTCCTTTGTCCTGTGGGCATAATGTATTCTAATATTTAGAAACTGAAATATTTGTAAGCGTTGGCTGCTGAGTTTAAATTCTCTTAATATTGTAGAAAGAGGTACCAAAAGCTAAAAGGTAAAATTTTTTAAAAATTAGATTTTTGGTTAAGGGGATAGAATCTTACCACCTCCTTGTGAGGTATCAGCTTGTGAGCTGTGCTTCCTTTTTGTGGATATGAGCTTCTTCTCTTTCTTCATGGATGTGAATGAATAGGATCGGATTATCCTCATAGGAATATCTCACAACAACGAACCAGCTGAGGTAAAACAGAGAGACTGTGTCACTATCAAGGCCAATGTCTCTCATTCGTAAAAATCGCTTTCCTGTTTTTCTGAACTTCAGTGTATATAGCTGGCTGTCCATCATGATTATATCAATCATTATAAAACCAAATTGGAATAAAACTGCTGCAGAATTCTTGGGGAGCTGTTATTATTATTCAGGATACTGTCGGCCTGAATAAGAGGCTTTTCAGAAACAGTAGGATCGGATAGTTTATTCTCCCTCTTGTTTCATGTTAGCCATTTGAGGCCATTTTTCATTTAAATATATGAGAAATGCGCACCTGGGTCGTACAGGTGCAGACCAAAGTCATGATTGCTCCCAGTTATGGGTAAAATACTAATTAGGAGCTGACTATATTAGGAGCATGATTTCTGTCACCAAACACTGTTGCTCCCCCTTTTCTTTCTTTCTTTTTTATTTTTAATGGACTTAAGCTGAGGACTGGATAACTGCAAACACGGACCTGATCGACAAGACCAAGTTCACTATCACTGGACTACCGATGGATTCAAAGATCTTTGTGCGGGTGAAAGCTATCAACGCGGCGGGTGCCAGCGAGCCCAAATACTACTCCCAGCCCATTCTCGTGAAGGAAATCATAGGTAGGTGGCAAGGCTTTCAAAATTTAACTTCCATGTTACATCGTCTGCCTTTTTTTTTTACCCCCCCCCCAAATCTCCTATTTTGTTGTAACTCCTTTGATTTTTTATTAATGCTTCCTGAGAGATAGAAATTAACCAAACAGCTCTCTTCAGGCAGTGAGGGAGCTCACCTTCATTATAATATGGTACTCTGAGGACCAAGCAGTTAACCTCCCCAGGTTCCAGGAGCAGCTTGGGGGCCAACTCACACTGGAGAGAGAGTGTGTGTTAACTCAGCGGGGCAGACGATTGCCACAGCAGCCGTGTGCCTCTAATGGGTCTGCCAGGTCAAAACTATCTTCCTAATAATAGCAATCTGTTATTTGCCTCTTTGAATGTTTTAACATCTGCACTGACGGTGTAACAGTGAACGCGAGTAAAACTGCCGGTGTCTTAGCTTGAAGCAGGTCAGTACCACTGGACCGTGCTGGCCGCCCCTGTCTTCCTCTTCACCATGTACACAACCAAATGCAAAGGACCGGTTTTGCCTTAGAATGTTCTGGATGAAACATGAAAATTATTAATTGTATTAAATCTTGGTCCTTGAGTACATGTTTTATCTTAACTTACGTGACAATGAAACTCGAAGTCTGGGGGTAGCACTTACGCTGTACACTGCAGCATGGGGTGACCCCCCAGAAAGGCGCCGTATACCTGGGCTGAAGGTTGAACTAGTGACATTGCTCCTGAGAAGTTCCGTTTTGCCTTGAACGGATGACTGGGTGTCAAACTTGGCATCAGAGGTTTTCTATAAAATGAATGGAGTGAGCCAGTTACTTCGAGGAAAACAATACTGTCGACTGAGAAATTTTTTGAGAAAATTTGAGCTTTCAAGCAAAAGTTAGAATATTGGAAAACTTGTATCCACCTCCATGGACTTGACAGCTTTCCAATACTTAAAAAGTTTTTCAGATAAAGTAGATTGGTAACATTAACAAATGTCATTTTTTATATTGTCCTACAGTTCGTGTGCAATTTAAAATAGTGTGCAATTTTAAAATTGCACACAAACTTTGTGGACATGCTGTATAATGGAACATATTATATTTAGAAGATCAGATATTATTATATATACTATATTTAAAAGATCATCACAATTCAGTGGAGCAATATTGTCCCTGTCACCAATACATGATAAAAGATACATTCAGAAAGTAGGGTAGACCAATAGATTTCAATGTAACAAACTATGAAAAAGGATACTAAATGATTACAGATTTTACATTGCAGTTAACTTTTTGGAAACTACAACACATCACTTTAAGAATAGAATGAATGGCTCGGCACCTGTGGCTCAAACGGCTAAGGCACCAGCCACATACACCTGAGCTGGCGGGTTCAAATCCAGCCCAGCCCGCCAAACAACAATGATGGCTGCAGCCAAAAAATAGCTCCACGTTGTGGCAGGTGCCTGTAATCCCAGCTACTTGGGAGGAGACTCGCTTGAGCTCAGGAGTTGGAGGTTGCTGTGACGCCACAGCACTCTACCCTGGGGGACAGCTTGAGGCTCTGTCTCAAAAAAAAAAAAAAAAAAAAAATAGAATGAATGAGGAATAGGCATAATGTCTGAAAATTTTATATGCCTCCATCTAGACAAAGCCAGACTCTCCTCATGGACTTAACCAAGACAAAATATTGTAATATTTGCAAATAAATTGCAAAATTTGTTCTGAAGGCAGAAAAATATGATAATCCACCAATCCTCTATCAAGTCAGACATTAAAGAGATTTGTCAAAATCACAACAAATTTTTGTTAATATAAAATATGGCTATTTTCATTAAAATGTAATTTATTATCTTTAAATGAATAAGTAAATGAATATTTTAAAAACGTCCATTTTAATTTCTAATGTAGCAATAGGTTTATGCAACCCACATAAACAAAAGCTTTTGTGGGTCCATGATAATTTTTAAGACTATAATGGAATACTAAGACCATTACATTTGAGGACCACAAGGGAAAGAACATTGAACTGAGGACCTGGGTATCTGGATTGTGGACCATGTTTTGCCACAGACTTAGGGTGTCACCTCCTGAAACCTTTTGTGAGTAAATCAGGGAATAGACAAACAGGTGGGTAGATGGATGAATGGATGGATGGAGGAAAGTACGAAGCATGCCCATGTTCTCATTAGATTCTGGAGACACCTTGCATAGGTTTAATTCTGTTTCCATCATTTATTAGCTATGTGACTTTGAACAAGAAACTTGATCTTTCTTTTTCTTTTTTTTTTTTTTTTTGAGATGGAGCCTCAAGCTGTCCTGCTGGGTAGAGTGCTGTGGCATCACAGCTCACAGCAACCTCCAATTTCTGGGCTCAAGCAAGTCTCCTGCCAAGTAGCTGGGACCACAGGCACCCGCCACAATGCCCAGCTATTTTTTGGTTGCAGCCATCATTGTTGTTTGGCGGGCCCAGGCTGGATTCAAACCCGCCACCTTAGGTGTATGTGGCTGGCGCCTTAGCCACTTGAGCCACAGGCGCCAAGTCGAAACTTGATCTTTCTAAGCCTTAGTTTCTGCATCTGCAAAAGAGGAATCATAATAATACCTAATATATCAAGAGATTGTGGAAATTGAATACATTAATCCATGTTGCTTAACAGAATGCTTATAATAAGCCTTCAGTATATTCTAGCTTTTATGATTATCATGTTTTGATTTGATGTGGGACCTTATTGGGTCTCTGTGTTCTTGTATGTAGAGTTGGGAATTAGAGCATCTCCCGGTTCCCTTCCAACCATAACATTCAGTTATCATCATCATCATCTCCTAAAGCTTGCTGGGCACTCACTCTTCTCAGCCATTATTCTAAATGTTTTACGTGCACGATTTCATTTAATCCTCATAGCGATTCTATAAAGTAGAACTAGGTGTGTTTCTGTCATCTCCATTTTACAGATGAGAACATTGAGACCAGATCTAAGTGTCTGGTCTGAGACTCAAAGGCAGATCTCTGGGCTCGGCGCCTGTGGCTCAATCAGCTAAGGCGCCAGCCACGTACACCTAAGGTGGCGGGTTCGAATCCCCAGCCCGGGCCCACCAAACAACAATGATGGCTGCAACCAAAAAAATGGCCGGGCGTTGTGGCAGGCACCTGTGGTCCCAGCTACTTGGGAGGCAGAGGCAGGAGACTTGCTTGAGCCCAGGAGTTGGAGGTTGCTATGAGCTGTGATGCCATGGCACTCTACCCAGGGGGACAGCTTGAGGCTCCGTCTCAAAAAAAAAACAAAGTCAGATCTCTGGCTGTGCCAGGTCCGTATGTTCCCCCCAGAGCACTGAGCCTCACCCCAGGCTCTCATCCTGGCTATGTCACTTTGGTCAAAGCACTGAACATCCTGGGTTCCAGTTTCCTTATCATGAGGTAAAAACAGTGGCTCTGAGGTTGGAATTCCTCATGTAAATAACGCCTTTTGCCCACTGTCTGTCACAAACGAAGCACCCCTGTGAGCCTTTGACCTCCTGTTCCTGATAGATTTGCAACAAAATGTTCTGGTATCTCCAGGGTGTTTAATGAGTATTAATACTCAAGGGACCAGGGCTTCCTTCCCCTTGTGACTTCACCCCTGTCACACAAGGACAAAAAGTCACCATCAGACTCCAACAGGCAGCTACCAGCTTACGTGGTCCCCATAGATCTCTTGTGCAATGTTTGCTGGAAAATATACTTGCCGTTAAACTGCAAGAAACAGGTCTAAGGCCCTGAGAGAACATTTAGTGGTTTCCCTCTAAAGTTGCTTTACGCTTATAACATGCAAAGTTGCAATAAGGAGACGAGGGATGAATTTTCAAACCATCTCTGCTTGAAGAAAACATTTTGAACCCAAGTTACCGCATGTAATGTTAGTGGCGCAGCTAAGATTTTATTGCAGAGACATGATGACTGCTGGATATGCCAGTGAGCATCACGCCTAAGGCTATTTCAAGATCACTATGCTGATTGCAAAATGATGTTATTTTACTCTCCCTCAGAGCCTCCCAAGATTCGTGTCCCGAGGCACCTGAAGCAAACCTACATCCGCAGAGTTGGAGAAGCCGTCAATCTGGTTATACCGTTCCAGGTAATAACTCATTTTCTCCTTCCGGGTACCAGGCCGTTTAGGCATAAGGAGGTGCTGCAGCATTTCAGTTTATCATGAATCAGGATTTTCTCGGAGAGGGACAGTCGGCAAATAATGGAAGAGATTTAGGGGAATGATTTGACCCTCTCCTGCTATAGAAGTAGAGAAATCTATAAAACTGTCACAGGTCTTCTTTCTGCATGAGACAAAATGAGACATAGCCTTGCCCGAAACTCAAGAACCACGGTGGGGCAAGGAAGGAAAACATCAAGATGCCGAATGAAGAAATGCTGGAAGATTCTTTGGGTCCTATAAATCCATAAAACTGATCGTTTGAAGAGAAGCACTTGGGGCAACGTTCCGGAAAACAACACGAGCTTAGTTCCCGGGATGACCCCAAACCAAACCAAATCCCGAGAAGAAGGAAAACTGAAATTTGAAATTAGAATTCCACTGACTATTCCAAGTAGATGGGGGTAAATCATAGCTCCAGCGAGAGAATCTGCTGTTTGCAAGATTAACCAGGTTTCACTCCCAGTTATCAGATCAGTTTTGATCTCATACATGAGTGCACACACACACACACATACACACAGTGTCTCCCCCCGCCCCTACTCACATGACTCCTTTTACACATCTACACAGAGACGTTCCCTTGAACTTTCTGTGATAATAGAAATGTTTACATGTTCTATACATGTGCTGGCCAGTGTGGTCACCACCACGCAAATGTGACTATTGACCCTTTGAAATGTGCAGAGCTAGTGCCACTGAATAAATAAATGTTAGATTTTCCTTACCTTTCATTCCTTTCAATTATTGAAATAGGCACCTGTAGCTCGTGACTATCCTATCAGCGTGGCCTTAGAATCAGAGTGTATGTCGGCACACATTCGAACACTCATACACACACACATACGAACTCACACATTTCCCAAGGACCGAGCCGGCCCCAGGTGCCGGACTGTGAGCTCCCTGTGCGCATGCGCTATCCTCTCCCAGACCCAGTTACAGAAGCTGAAGATACGGACCCCCAAGACCTGGGAACCAGAATTAGCAGGGATGGTTGGAATGATGCAGAGACTAGAGGGCGAACTGAGCAGATCCCGGGCAGGGCTGGGGCCGGGTACCCAGGGCCTGGCTTGTCGCCCCTGCTGGTTTTATTTGAGGCTGTGGGAGGAAGGAAGGGGGAAGAACCCTGCCATGGCACCGGCAAGGCGGCTTCCGCTTCACAGACTTCCTGGCCTTCTTTCTGACGTCATGCATCGTGTATGAAATGCTCAGTGCCTCTGAGGCTGGGGCCCCGAGTGCCGTGAGGATGCCCTGAACTGGCTGTCCCTTCAGCTTGGTCTTCATGGGAGCCTGGATTTGAGCAGAGCTCTGTGTGTGTGTGTGTGTGTATCATGTTTCCATATTTGCATAACCTCTTAGGCTTTCAAGCACTTTCTCATTTGAGCCTCAGAAACACCCTGTGAGACAGGAAGGGCAGATTTCTCCAACTCCCACCCCCGGGGGTAGAGAAGGGAGAAAATTGACAGAGAGGTTAAGTAATTTACTGAGGTCACACACAGTACCTGGTGAGCCAGTAGCAGAGTCACTGTCTCCCTGACACTTCATCCACTGCATTCTTCCACTCCATGTGCTACTGAAGAACCTACATTCCCCCCCAATAGCTGATAGCTAATTGTGCATTTAAGGAAATCAGAGAATGATATTGTTCTCTGCTTCCCTTGTGCAAGGCAGATCGCCTCCAATCATTCTTCAGGCTCTGTGGGCAGGAGTTAGGTGTGTGGCTGGCTGCGCAGCCCTCCTCATGCCCTAGCCACGCCACGTCCAAAGCGTTCTTCCTGTCTATAAGGGTGAGCCAGGGTGCTCAGGAATTCTAGGAAGTTCCTCTGTAGCTGAAACTCATGCCCTGAATGAGATGACCATTTCTTAAAATCTACTGTTTGAGAATAGTTATGGCAGCTGGAGAGAGCAGAGAGAATTCCAGACACATCGAAAATGAGCAGCTCGGTACAGTGAAATCATCATCATTAGCACTTAGATGATATTAATGAAACACTTCGGTAGTGACAGAAGCCTTCTCGGGGCTGCCTTTATAGCCATCCTGTGAAATTGGTACTGCTGTTGTCCCTATTTTACAGATGGGGAAACCACGGCACAGAGAGTTTAAGTAAGTTTCCCAAGGCCGCACAGCTGTTAAGTGGTCAGGAACCAAATATAGATTCCAGGGTCGCAGAGTCTGTGCTGTTAACCACTCTGCTGCGTTGTGCGGGCTTAGGAGCCCGGAGACTCGGCTGGAGATATGGTTCCCCTGCTTACTTAGTGGCAAGACCTCGGGCAAATCATTTAACTCCTCAATCCAAAAAAGGGAAAAACTGATACTTCCCTTTATGCAAAGATTAAGGGAAGTAATAAACATCATATTCCTAAGGTAGGAATTGGGGGCTGCCTGCTGGGGCCTCTGTAGGTAGGAATGTGATGTTTATTCACTCAGCGGGCAGATCTTTCCTTCTGTAATTGTCCCCAAGACTAGAAGGACGGTGTTTGCCAACCTTGCCTAGAATGGGTTAACCCCTGATTGTTCTTGCAATGCTACAAATATACCTGGAGGCAATGTGAGTTGCCTTGTGTACGTCTTTTGTCTTATCAGGGAAAACCAAGACCAGAATTAACTTGGAAGAAGGATGGTGCAGAAATTGATAAGAATCAAATAAACATTCGCAACTCTGAGACGGACACGATCATATTTATCAGGAAAGCAGAGAGAAGCCACTCTGGGAAATACGACCTAGAGGTCAAAGTGGACAAATACGTGGACAGCGCATCGATCGACATCCAGATCGTGGGTAGGTTCAGAGGAAAGAACCAGAACGTTCTGTCAGAAAGTGTGGGGAATTACTGTCCTTGTTAAGGCGACAGTAGGAATTTTTATTAGACTGGCTCTATCTAAAATTCTTTTTTCAGATTTGCTTTTTATTATTTATTTAATTTTTTTTTAAATTTGAAACAGTTTCCTTCTTTCACCCAGAGTAGAGTGATGTGGCATCACAGCTCACAGCAACCTCAAACTCTTGGGCTCAAATGATCCTCTTACCTCAGCCTCCTGAGGAGCTGGGACCACAGGTGCCCACCACAATACCTGGCTAGTTTTTCTGTTCTTTTTTTTTTTTTTTTTTTGAGACAGAGCCTCAAGCTATCCCCCTGGGTAGAGTACTGTGGCATCACAGCTCACAGGAACCTCCAACTCCTGGGCTCAAGCAAGTCTCTTGCTTCCGCCTCCCAAGTAGCTGGGACCATAGGCGCCTGCCACATCACCCAGCTATTTTTTGGTTGCAGCCATCATTGTTGTTTGGCGGGCCCGGGCTGGATTCAAACTCGCCACCTTAGGTGTATGTGGTTGGTGCCTTAGCCACTTGAGCCACAGGCACCGAGCCAGTTTTTCTGTTCTTAATAGAGACAGGATCTCACTCTTGCTTAGCCTGGTCTCAAACTTCCAAGCTCAGCCGACCCACCTATCTCAGCCTCCCAGAAAGCTAGGATTATAGGTGTGAGCCACCATGCCCCACCTTAGATTTGTTGGTCTTTTTTTTTTTTTTAATGGATTAATTTGTAAAAATTTGTTATCATTTCAAAATAAATTTCCACTGACTAATAAGACTAATCATGGGAGGTTTGGGCACACATGTTTAAGAAAATTAATATACTGTATGTACTTTTTAGTGAATTTCATGAGTACTGCTTCACCAGCCAGCTCTCTTTTATTCTTAGTTTCTCTGCTCCCTAATGATAAGACTGTTCCCCACGTTAGATTAAAAACACTCTAGATTCTAGATCCACATTTCTTACTACACCTAAAATGCACTAACAATAAAGTTTTAATGGAGAATGGAAAATTTTTAGTAAAAGTAAGGAAGAGATCCCTAAACAAAGTTTAACAGTTAAACACTAACTCGGTTATTCCTCTAACTATGACTAGTTAGACATACCTGACCAAAGAATAAATAACATGTGGCTTGGCACCTGTGGCTCAAGCAGCTAAGGCGCCAGCCACATACACCTGAGCTGGTGGGTTCGTATCCAGCCCAGATCCACCAAACAACAATGATGGCTGCAACCAAAAAATAGCTGGGCATTGGGGTGGGTGCCTGTAGTATCAGCTACTTGGAAAGCAGAGGCAGGAGACTCGCTTGAGCCCAGGAGTTGGAGGTTGCTGTGAGCTGTGATGCCACAGTACTCTACCCAGGGCGACAGCTTGAGGCTCTGTCTCAAAAAAAGAAAAGAATAAACAACATGAGTTCTTCCTTCTGCCAGAAGTTAGAGGAATAGGGTGGAGGATCCTTCACAGATGGAGACCTGTTGCTTGAACTGTACTGTAACTTTTGCAATGTCAAGAAATGAAGTTAAGAGCAGAGTTAGAAGAAGCCTTTTTTCCTGATCATTTTTATTATTTTACTTCAGTAAATTTGCTAAAGCTTGATATCCTCTAACTAAAGGGGTAACTTCCCATGGCAAGCCTCCCCTTGGGTCATTCCCTTTCAACTAAGCCATCTTTTCCCACTGGCTGAACCTTTCTGATTTTTGGTAAGTTGAAAGGTATGTCGAGGCTATTCCGTGCCCTTGGATCTGACCCTGCTTCATTCTGATGGAAGGCACAGGGTGTCAGAAACCCCTGTGGTAGAGTCTGGAAGAGTCTTTCTATAATACAAGGAAGGACATTTAAAAATGTCCTCATGTAACAAGATATGTAGCTTGGGCGGGGAAGTGACTCACAGTGACTCCATGAATTCATTCAATAGACCGTCCGGGTCCACCCCAAGTTGTGAAGATTGACGATGTCTGGGGAGAGAATGTCGCTCTGTCATGGACACCACCCAAGGATGACGGAAATGCTGCCATCACAGGGTACACCATCCAGAAGGCTGACAAGAAGAGCATGGTAAGGTCCGCCTTTCTCTGGTTCAGCAGCAGCAAAATCACATTTCATCAGCGGTAGAGGGGGTGGCCCCAGGTCCTCCTTGGTGAACGTCCACAGGGCAGTAGACAAGTGACATGGCAAAGTGGAAAAGCAGTAATTTAAGGTAGCAAGTGCTGTAGGAAAAAATTAGCAGGTTGGGTTGATACCATGTGACCAAAGTGGTGGAGACAAGATGGTAGCAGGGGAAACAGGTAGGCAGGAGATGAGCAAATACTGGGAAGGACCTGAGTTAATAGGATTAAGCAAATTTGTCTTCATCTCTTCCTCATAGTAAGTTGGCACTAAAATTTCTATAATTATACATTTTTCTACAACAGCTGGACAGACAAGTAGATAGACAGGTGGGTTACAGACATTAGTTATAAAGAAAATATAAAGGTAGATGACATCTAGGATATCTGAATGTAATGTGTAAATGAATTAAATTACATAGTCAAATATAAATAAATCATAAAGTGTTAAGCAAATAAATGTACATTGTTATTACTCTTAATATAAAAATTAGAGCTTTTGGCCACACAAGAGAAAAACTCAATTCAGTGCAAGTTAGGGGGAGGGGGAGAGAGGGAAAGAGAAGGAAGGAGGGAGGAGGATGGGTGTCTCCCACCTAATGGGCACAATGTAAGGGTGTATGGCACACCTCCTGGGTGCAGGACACACCTACAACAGGGACTTTACCTAATGAATGCAAACATTGTAACCTAATCGTTTGTACCCTCATATTAATCTGAAACTAAGCTAAAATGAAAAAAACAGGCTCGGCACCTGTGGCTCAAGCAGCTAAGGTGGCAGCCATGTACACCTGAGCTGGTAGATTCAAATCCAGCCTGGGCCCGCCAAACAGTGACAGCTGCAACAAAAAAAATCGCCAGGCATTGTGGCAGGCGCCTATAATCCCAGTTACTTGGGAGGTGGAGGCAGGAGACTCACTTGAGCCCAGGAGTTGAAGGTTGCTGTGAGCTGTGATGCCATGGCACTCTACCCAGGGCAACAACTTGAGGCTCTGTCTCAAAAAAAAAGCAAACTAGTGGTTTTTTTTCCTTTTTATTAATGAAGCATCCCTGTTTTTTATTCTAATCAACAGTTGGAAGAGTTGTGTATGGTTAGGTCAAATTTTTATTTCTTTTTCCTTCTTAGGAATGGTTCACCGTCATTGAGCATTATCACCGAACCAATGCCACCATCACTGAACTGGTCATTGGGAATGAATATTATTTCCGGGTCTTTGCTGAAAACATGTGCGGCCTCAGTGAGGATGCGACGATGACTAAAGAGAGCGCCGTGATTGCCAAGGACGGTGAGTGGAAACTCTGATTGACAGTGACTAGACAGAGGAAGACCAAAAGAGGAAAAGCTGTGATGAGAGGGAATAAGAAAATGGTAAATGCACAGAACGCAAAATGTAAAAGTATGGTAACAATGTTCACATAAAATTTTAATTTTACAGGTACAAGCTCTTAAGTGAAATTTTATTATTACTGCTTTTTTTTCAAATACAGCTTTAAGTCATCTCAGCTTCTAGGCAGTGGATCTTTAAATGGCTAAAATCACAGGGATGAGAAAAAACACAGCTTCTATCACCTATTCTTGGACACCTTCAGCATAGCAATGCATGGGACCCACTCTGCAGGGAAAGGGGAGACTGGACTCTATCCTTATCCTTCCATTTCATCATACATCCTTCTCCTCCTTAAAGCCAGTCCTTCTGAATTTCACATTAGAATGAATTTCTGGCTCAGCGCCTGTGGCTCAATCGGCTAAGGCGCCAGCCACGTATACCTAAGGTGGCGGGTCCGAATCCCCAGCCCGGGCCCGCCAAACAACAATGATGGTTGCAACCAAAAAATGGCCGGGCGTTGTGGCGGGCGCCTGTGGTCCCAGCAACTTGGGAGGCGGAGGCAGGAGACTCGCTTGAGCCCAGGAGTTGAGGTTGCTATGAGCTGTGATGCCATGGCACTCTACCCAGGGGGATAGCTTGAGGCTC
>CAUYQV010055618.1:0-18894 GCA_963574575.1 Galagoides demidoff
GTGAGCATTTTTTCAAATGTCTGTAGGCCATGCTCCTGTCTTCTTCAGAAAAGTTTCTCTTCAAGTCCCTTGCCCACCCTGGGATGGGATCACTTGTTCTCTTCTTGCTAATATGTTTGAGTTCTCTGTGGATTCTATTTATTAAACCTTTGTCAGAGACATAAACTGCAAGTATCTTCTCTCATTCTGAGGACTTTCTGCTTGCTTTACTTACTGTGTTCTTGGCTGTGCAGAAGCTTTTTAGTTTGATGAGGTCCCAGTAGTGTATTTTTGATGTTGCTTCAATTGCCAAAGGGGTCCTCCTCATAAAATTTTAACCCAAGCCAATTTCTTCAAGTGTTTTCCCTACACTTTCTTCTAGTATTTTTATAGTTTCATGTCTTAAGTTTAAATCTTTAATCCAGTGAGAGTCTATCTTAATTAATGGTGAAAGGTGTGGATCCAGTTTCAGTCTTACACAGGTCACCAGCCAGTTCACCCAGCACCATTTGTTAAACAGGGAATCTTTTCCCAGTCAATGTTTTTATTTCATTTCTTTTTTATTTTATTAAGTCAAATACACATAGATCTTGGATATATTCATGCATATGTGGGGTACAATGTGTTGATCATTTTTATATACAGTCTAATGTGATTACATTAAGCCAATCATCATAGCTTTCACCTCAACTACTTGATTATTATGCCAAAACATCTGTGTTCTACATTTCACAAATTTGACTTGCACCCTCGTCATATGTTCCATAGGTGTGATCCCACGTTTTACCGTCCCTTTGTTGAAACTCCCTCCTCCCTTCCCCTCCCACTCCACTTCTCTCCATCATCCTGGGCTATAGTTGTGTTCTATTTTTTACAAGAAAGTGTGAGTAAATATAAGTAGGTTTCATAGAAATACTGAGTACAAAGATCAGATAACAGTATGTAGCTGGGTTCATCTCTTGGTTCTCTAAGGCTGGGAAGAGTCAACATTGTTAAAATGTCCATACTACCCGAAGCAATATATAATTTTAATGCAATCCCTATCAAAGCCCCACTACTTTAAAGATCTCAAAAAAATAATACTTTCTTTTATATGGAATCATAAAAAACCTCGAATATCTAAGACATTACTCAGAAATAAAAACAAAGCAGGAGGAATCATGCTACCTGACCTCAGACTACACTACAAATCCATAGTGATCAAAACAGCATGGTACTGGCACAAAAACAGAGAGGTAGATGTATGGAACAGAATAGAGAACTAATTGGTTCTTTTTATTGACAAAGGAAGAAATTCTCACCCCAGATCACTTAGTTAATAATTGGCAGAAGCACAACCACAGTTTGTGTCCTCTAATTGCAATCCTCATTTCTATTTATTATACCATGCACCTTTGCTCAGAGGGCAAAACTAGCTCAAATATGAGATATTCCATAACAATGTAATTAAATGGAAGCCCTTGGCCAGGTGCAGTGGCTTATGCTTATAATCCTAGCACTCCAGAAGGCCAAAGCAAGTGGACTGCTTGAGCTCAGGGGTTTGAGACCAACCAGAGTATGAGTGAGACCCTTTTCTCTACTAAAAATAGAAAAACTTAAAAACTATCCAAACATTGTGGTAGGACCCTTAGTCCCAGCTACTCAGACAAGAGTGTGAGACTCTGTTGGAAGGAGGGAAAGAAGAAAGAAAGGAAGAAAGGAAGGAAGGAAGGAAGGAAGGGAGGGAGGGAGGGAGGGAGAGAGGGAGGGAGGGAGGGAAATGGAAGTTTTAGAATCCTTATAATAAATCTGCATCTTCACAAATAATTTCTTCTTAAAAATATGTAGTTATCATATTTTAATGATCTTTTTCATTGCCTTAGTTCATTTTGTGCTATTATAAAAGAAGATCTGAGACTAGGTAATTTGTAAAGAACAGACATTTATCTTCTCATGGTTCTGGAAGCTGTGGAGTGCAGTCTCGAAGTGCAGGCATCTAGGATGGGTCTCCCCACTGCATCTTCACACAGTGGAAGGCAGAAGGACAGAGTAGAAAATACTCTGTATTCTCAGATGCCAGAAGGACAGAGCACAGAAAGAACCCACTCTTGAAAGCTTTTTTTTATATAGCATTATTCCATTCACAAGGGGGGAATTCAACCTAAATAAATCACAGCCCTTTCTTTCCAACACTGTCACAATGGGAATCAACTTTCCAATGTAAGAATTTGAGAGAACTCATTCAGATCATAGCATTTATGGAATACATTTTTTCCTGCCAAAATTTCTTATAATGGACCCTTGAACAGGGCTTAAGGAGACCAACCTTCCATACAGTAGAAAGTTTGGGTATAGCTTTTAACTCCTCAAAGCATTAGTAATAGTCTAGTGTTAGCCAGAAGCCTTACTGATAACATTAACAGTCAATCAACACATATTTTGGATATTACATATATCATATACTAAATTATTACAATTAAGTAAGCTAGAGGGGAAAAAATGTTATGAGATCATTAAGAACAGAAAATATACTTGTTATTGATTAAATGAAAATAGATCACAATAATAATCTTTATCCTCATCATCTTCCACTGAGCAGGCTGAGAAGGAGAGAGGGAAAGGATTGGTCTTGCTGTCTCTGTGGTGGCAAAGGTGGCCCTTCCAAATCCAAACGTGTGTTGTTCAAGAGTCAACTGTACTTGTGATGTTTATAATAAAACAGTCCTATATATGATTAATCCATGGATTACTCATTTTACAACTTGACCATTTGATTTGTAAGAAATATACATTTACATTGGCTGTCAAGAGCCAGGGGCTCTACATAAATATTTAACACAATGAACTGGATATTTAGTCAACGTGGGCTTACTGTATACTTAAACAATTAATCTGCAAGAGTGCTGTGAAAAGGCATTTTAGACTGAAGGAAGAGAAAAAATTTCCATAAATACAAATTGATTTTAACTTAAAAGCAGGAGTTGAAAGAAGCCTTCTTGTGATGGAAAATTCTGTGTCATAGTCTTCTGTGCTAGTCATTTATTTAAAAGGATGAAGGATGAAGGTAGATGGAAAAAATGGATGGATAAACTTTAGCAAATGGAGCAGCCCATGATTCACACCCTACTATTTGAAGTCATTAAACCTTGGAAAGGAGGCAATGAGTAGATTTTCCTGGAATACTGCTCTGCCACTAAGGGTGATATTATTGGCAGATATCAAAGAAGTATATTCTGCTTTCTTAAGTCTTGTTCCTCAATAGATCATGGATACTAACTAAGACACTTGATCAAAATTTTACAATCTGCATTTTTAGTACTCCCCTTCCTTATACTACTAATAATTTCTACCACAAATTATTTCATTATTTATAGAGTAAGTGTATGACTTACTCTACTGCATTATACACTCCTATAGATTTGTTATCTTTACATTTTCTTTTTTAACTTCCCAGCCATAAGAGGGTTCTACAAGGTTGAACAATTAAGCTCACAAACTAATTCTGGGAAAAGTGCCATATACCTCACTGATGAATATCACTATGGTCACCTCTGAAGTACTGTCCTTGGGATTCTATGCATTGGTGCCAGGACCTAGTCCACCCTTCAAAGTACTTTTTCTAGTATGAACTCATGAACTTAATGGTCAGACCTTGTACCACAATAGCTATGATGACCATTCCAGAAAGAGTATCACACCCCTCTAAAAAGGCTTTTAAATAAAAAAGATTTTACTCTGAGATTGAGTTTTAGAAATGTTTAATGCAAAAAAAAAAATTGTAAGTCTGTGTTTTTAAAAAGTACCCCATATTTTGGACGGGTGTATGGTTCACTCCTATAATTCTAACACTCTTGGAGGCCAAGGTGGGAGGAATGCTTGAGGTCAGGAGTTTGAGACCTGTCTGAACAAGAGGAAGACCCCATCTTTATCGAAAACTAGAAAAAAAATTAGCTAGGCATCATGGCATGCACCTATAGTCCCAGCTACTTGGGAGACTGCTGGAGATGGATTGCTTGAGACTGGGAGTTTAAGGTTTCTGTGAGCTGGGGTCATGCCACTGTGCTCTACCTGGGAATACAGAGCAAGACTCTGTCTCAAATAACCTCCTCCCCAAATGGTATCCTATGTTATATAAAACATTGTCTATAGAAAGTTGTATTGAAATGAATATTTATAAAAATATAACAAGACATTAGCTGAACATATCATCTGCAATATATTATGAAGGATTGGAGCAGGAAGAGAGCTAACATTTATTAAGGATAAAGTATAATGCCAGGTATTACATATATATACCCATACACATATGTGTGTATATATACTCTTATTATTCCTTACAAAAGGTCTACAAAAAAAGTATTGGAATATTCATTACTGTCATATTTGGTGAAGGACTGTCAGAGTAATGAAGAGAAAAGTAGTATTGTAATTGTAGCAGTCAAAGCCTAATTACTACAGTAATAAATAAAATGCCAAGAGTTTTAGATTTAATTCATTTAATCTTCACCTATAATCTTTACCAGTATTTACCTGACAAGGAGGCTGAGACTGAAATTGTAAAATAATGTGCCCCAATTCACACAGCCAATCAGAGACAGTGGGTAGCATTCAAACTCACAGATGTTTCATTCTAATGCTTGTGTGCTGATCAGAGTAAATAGTAGAACCATGTTTTGAACATGTGTAGAACCATGAATTTTGTGGGAAATAGAAAAAAATATATATAACAAAAAGTAAATAGCAAACTTCCTTTATCTCAATAGTCTAGTAAATGGAAAACACATTATTAAACTAGAGGTCTACCAGAGCTCTCTCTCAGAGCTTCATCTCCTTCCCTCTGTTTAATAAGCAGCACATGGTAAAAGCAGAATCAAAATAGGTAAGTAAAGTGGATTAAAAAAAAAAACTCCTGTTTGAATTTGTTTAGTACAAAAGGGAAAGAATGGGAACTATAAGTCACAAATATCACTCTGAGAAAGGGTTGAGAGTAATCAGGTTGGTTTCCTCAGTAAATAAAAGTAAGAGTTCCAGGAATGAGGAAGCTGAAAGAGATGTGTAATATGAGGAAGGCACGTCTAAGCCACCAGTTTAGTTTCATTATTTAGAAAGACATCCAGACAGGCAGAAAAGCAGGCTCTGAAAAGCTACTATATGCAGCTTTCAAGTGGAATCAAGGAAAGTAAAAATAACACCAGGGCAAAGAAGCACTTCTAAAGAGGAACCAGATTGAGGCAAATATTATTGAAATACTTCTCCTTTAACCAGACCATAGAAAGTTGCTTTCCAATTTTACTTTTACTTATTTTTTTAAGAAATCAGATTAAGGGATAGTATAGAATATCATGTGGTTTAGGGAGTGGGAATGAAAAATTATATAGAACTCCTAATATGGATTAGCATGAAAAAACAACCCCACGAAGGAAATGTTAAGTCACATGATGAAATACACAGTAGATGGTGTCCAAAAGATATGAAATAGTTTTCAAACTTCTGACGGGAAAAAAAAATCAATTTTAACATCATATTTAGATACATAACTTTTAAAAGTTCAGTATTCTTTAAATGTCCTCTTTATTGTCATAATTAAATTTGGACATTTAATTAAATACATTTAAGAGCATCTTTAGTTGGTACTATGATGCAAATGTGTCCTCCCAAATGCGTATGTTGAAACTTAATTGCCAATATAATAGTACTGAGACGCAATGCAGTACATTTCAAAGGAAATTAATTCATAGGGGTGGAGTACTCATGGACAGGGTTAGGGTTCTTATAAAAGGTTTTGAGGGAGTAGATTTGCTTCCTACATACCTTTCAAATCTCAGTTGGAACATCATTATTTCCTTCAAAGCTTCCTTGATGCTCTACAATAGGTTTTACTCTGTGTCCTTGGTATTATAAACTAGCACCCTTTATTTCCTCTATCAGAACAATTAGAAGCCAGGATTTCAATGCTTAATTTCTTATCTCCCATGCTAGCTATAAGTGCTGGAATCAAGTTTGTCTTGGCCACAATTATATACACAATGTACGGTTGAGTGCCTGGTTTGCAATTATCAGTGATGATGATGATGATAACAACAATGAAATAACTTCAGTGGTGATCATATTACTAGAGGTGATCATAGTTAACCGTTATTGCATACCTGCCATCTTCCATCCTCTACACTAAATAATTTTTGTATACTCTTACCTTTAATTTTCACAATGCTAGTACATGGACTGATTGTTTCTATTTTATAGATAAGATCATGTAGATATAGAAAAGTTACTTAAATACATATATAGAAACATTATTTAAATTGCCTGAAGTCAAACCTTTAGTAATTGGAGAAAATACAACTTGAATCCAGATATTTTGCCTACAAGGTCTATTGTCTTTCTAAGCAATATTTGTGTTGAGCTTTGTTGAATATTACAGACGATATGGAGGAAATCATTTTCTGTAAGCTTGACTTTCTATAAGTGAGAATTTTAGATACTGGATTTCTATTCTATTAGAATTGTTTTGTTTCAGTCTTATTTGCAATGAATCCTTCTGCATTCAGCTCTACTTCCAACTTCTGCTTCACTTTCTTCAGGATTCTAAATGTAGTACATATTTCTTTGGACAATTATAAAGCTCACAATTAACCCACAAATTTACAGAGCTGACTGATTTTAATGGATATTTAGATGTTTATGGATCAACAAAGAAATGATAAATGTTTAATATTTTGAGAAAAACAAGTCCTACTTGTTTCGACATCAATTTTGTGACACTATTTTCTGGCTAATTCTCTGTTCTAGTATGAGTCCTTCATGTCAAAAAAAAAAAAAAATCCTAAATATAAAAAAATCTTTTTTAGCCTGCTTCTTACCTGAAGCAGATTAGAATCTCAAAGCGTCCTCCTATTCTACTTTCCCTGGTCCTTTTAATGCAAGCTGATATAATTCCCTTAAATCTTTGTGTATCAAATTATAATCTACCCTATTAAACAAAATGAACATTCATAAATATCTTTTAAAAGCTCATCTAAACTTTGAGTCCCCTACGAGGCTGCTATGTTAGAAAATTCTTTATTGTCTCAAGAATTCTGTTGTTTAGGAAGGTTCATAAGGCACCCACTTAACAAAGTGTTTCTCTCTCTAACAAAGTGACTATGAGACACCAACCTCTACTTCTCTGGGATTTTAACAAAGGATCTTACACTTCTATTTTGACTTGATTTCTTATTTTGTCATTCTTCCGTTAGGAGAGATTAAAGAAGGAAATAGTTTTATTTTCAAATCCAGCCAGTTCTGGCTCACAATGGTCTTCTCTAAATTGTGCTCAGAAACAGCAATTTCGTCTTTGGTGCATCTCTTCCCATATTTTATTATAAACTGAAAAAAGAAGAAGTTGTCACTTCCTATATTCTTCAGGAAAATCTCCCCTGCCAGATCCATGCTTATATTACGGTCCCTTTCCATTGTCCACATTATGTAGGCGGCAGTCTTGTCAAACTTTCTGCCACTGCAGACAAGGGTCCCCTTTCTATCAATCTCCAGTAACGTTTTTTTCATTCTCCTTCAAGCCCTCACCAACAGCTTCTTAGGATATTTCCAGCTTCTACTAGCAGCCTCCTTAATGTCCTTTCCAGTTTTGTCTACCACTAGGTCTCAAAGCTTATGGCAAATGCTTTCAGTTTTTATTATAGCAGTATCATTTTCTGATCCCAATTCTCTTCTGATTAAAGCTGCATAACAAATTACTGCCAAGTTTTATGGCTTAAAACAAGACCCATGTTGTTATTAACTTTGATAGTCTGTGGGTCAGGAAGTTAGGCAGAGTATGGCAAAGAGGGCTCATCCCCTTTCCAAGTTATCTGTGCCCTCACCTGTGACAGCTGAAATGGCCGTAGGCTGGATCAGATAGGGCTGGCTGAGAATCTGCCATCTACCTAATCTTGGGGTCTTTCTATATAATATCTCAATGTAGTATCTCCAGTATGGCAGCAGTTGGACACTTCATCTGGAAACTCAGGGCTTCAAAAACAGTAAATTTAATAGACTGTGGTAGAAATTATAGGTACTCCTATAATGTTGCAAATCTAACCTTAAGCTTCGGTCTTAGTGGTTTATTTCTATTAGTTAGTACTCTAAACTAGCTCCTGTCTTGGGACCATTTCACTGACCATTTCCTCTGCCTGGATTGCCATTCTCATAGATCTTTTCCTGGATTTCCATTTACGTCTTTCAAATTTCTGCTGAGATTTAATGTCATATGTCTTTCCCTTAATGTCATAAAATGTCTTTCTGCCTCATTCACCTGGAATTCAAGAAGAAATGTTGTTTCCCTTAAAGTAATGGAGGCTGTGTGGTGGAGAGTCCAATAAGAAAAAGAGAACTGTCTGTTGTAGTTAGCAAGAAACTACAAATATTTATGATGTTTCTGTTTTTTGATTTTTTTCCCTCCTTAAATCTTTATGGTCTAAAGAAAAGTGCTGTTATTTACAGTTCAATCATATACCTCTTTATTTGTTTTCCTTTACCTAGAGGTTTGGAGAATGTGTACTTATAATGAGAAAAAATAAGTTAAAATCCCCAGCCCTAAAAAGCCTCAGCCCTGCTCCCATCAGCCCTGTCAATCACACCCAAACCATCTTCCCATTATGTTTTACTTCCATTCTTAGAGCAATAGCAAAAGTATATTGAGGGTAGAGAAGATGATCATCATAAAACAAATGTCTTCATATTTTATTTCTTCAAAAATATATTGTAAAGTCACCTTATTTCTCACTGAATAATAGAACACTAAATGAAATGCAGGTTTAGGAATTTATATTAACTTAGAAAGTTCTGAGTTCAGTGGTTACAAGAAGGTGTAGTATGTTGCATTGTCGTCATAGATACAAAGGAAATTATGTGATGTCTGAGAAGAGACAAGGAATAATTTCTGTTCCTTTAAATTTATTGAGATTATTCTTGTGTCCTAAGACATAACCAATTTTTTATCTTCTTGGACCATCACAGAATAAAAGTTGAACTCAAAAGCAACAGAAATCTTCATACTCAAATAAAGTCTTGGAAAGTAAATAACTTTATGCTGAAAGACAACTGGGTCAAAGAAATTAAGAAGGGGATCATTAGATTTCTGGAATAAAATGATAATGAGGCCACAAAATATCAAAACCTGTGGGATACTGCAAAGGCAGTCCTAAGAGAGAAATTTATGGCATCAGATGCCTTCATCAAGAAAACAGAAAGAGAGCAAGTCAACAACCTAATGGTCCATCTCAAGCAACTGGAAAAAGAAGAACAATCCAAGCCCAAACCCAGCAGAAGAAAAGAAATAACCAAAATTGGAGCAGAATTAAATGAAATTGAAAACCAAAAAAACATTCGGAAGATCAGTAAAACAAAAAAATTGGTTATTTGAAAAGATTAATAAAATAGATAAACCCTTGGCCAGACTAACCAGAAACAGAAACAAGCTCTCCAATAACTTCAGTCAGAGACAATAAAGGGGAAATAAGAACAGATACCACAGAAATACAAAAGATTCTCAATGATTACTATAAAAAAACCCTCTATTCTCAGAAATGTGAAAATGTTGAGGAAATTGACCAATACCTGGAATCATGCCACCTTCCTAAAGTCAACCAGAAAGAACTAGAAATTTTGAATAGAACTATTTTAAGCACCGAAATAGCATCAACTATACAAAAATATCCCCTAAAAGAAAAGCCCTGGACCAGATGGTTTCATACCAGAATTCTACCAAATCTTCAAAGAGGAACCTATATCACATAATCTATTACAAAACATAGAGAAGGAAGGAATCTTCCCCCAACATGTTCTATGGAGCAAATATAACCTGATTCCCAACAGGAAAGGACTCAAAAACAAAGAAAACTATAGACCAATATCATTAATTAATATCAATGCAAAAATATTCAATAAGTTCTAAGCAAGCAGAACAGAAAGACACATTAAAAAAGTTATACACCATAATCAAATGGTTTTTATCCCAGAGACATAAGGCTGGTTCAACATATGTAGATCCATAAATATAATTTACCCTGTAAGTAAAAT
Organism: Galagoides demidoff; assembly: GCA_963574575.1. Taxonomy (NCBI): domain Eukaryota; kingdom Metazoa; phylum Chordata; class Mammalia; order Primates; family Galagidae; genus Galagoides; species Galagoides demidoff. Next base: position 10,015 of record CAUYQV010055618.1, read on the forward strand.
AAAAAACAAAGACCACATGAATCCCTCAATTGATGCAAAAAGGGCTTTTGATAATAATCAGCACCCTTTCTTCATTGGAAAACAAGAAAATAGGTATGAATGGGACATTTCTTAAACTGATAGAGGCCATCTACAAAAATTCATAGTCAATATCATATTGAATAGAGTAAAATTGAAAGCATTTCCACTCATATCTGGAATCAGACAAGAATGACCACTGTCACCACTGCTATTTGACATAGTGCTGGAAGTCCTAGCCATTACAATCAGGCAAGAGAAGGAGATCTGTCCATATTCAAATGTGGACAGAAGAGATCAAACTCTTGCTTTTTGCAAATGACATGGTCTTATACCTGGAAAACCCCAGGGGTTCAGCTAAAAAGCTCTTAGAAATGATAGAGGAATATAGCAGGGTCTCAGGATATAAAATCAATACCCCCAAATCAGTAGCCTTCGTATGTGCCAACAACAGTTAAGCCAAGAATAAAGTCAAAGACTCTAGGGCCAAAGAATATTAAAAACCTGGGAATATTTCTAACAAAAGATGTGAAAGATCTCTATAAAGAAAACTATGAAACCTTGAGAAAAGAAACAGCAGAAGACATTAACAAATGGAAGAACATACCATGCTCATAGCTGGGAAGAATGAATACTGTACTACCCAAAGCAATCTACAGATTTATTGCAATCTCCATCAAAACACCAGCATTTTGAAAAACTTGAAAAAATAATACTTCATTTCATATGGAACAAAAAAAAATGAATAGGCAAAATAATTCTAACAAATAAGAACAAATCTGGAGGCATCACATTACCAGACTTGAGGTTATACTACAAGTCTACAGTGATCAAAACAGGATAATAATGGCACAAAAATAGAGACATAGATCTATGGACTAGAATAGAGAATCTAGAGATGAACCCAGCCACATATCATCATCTGATCTTTGATAAACCTAACAAAAGCATGCATTGGGGAAAAGAATACCTATTTAATAAATGATACTGGGAGGACTAGTTAGCCACATGTAGAAGACTAAAAACCCACATCTCTAACCATTGACAAAATTGATTCTCAATAAATAAAATATTTAAATTTAAGACATGAAACAATAAAAATTCTGGAACAGAGTGTGGGGAAAATGCATGAAAATATTGGTCTGGGAATATATTTTATGAAGCAAGACCACCCACCCACCCCCAGCAATTGCAGCAACACCAAAAATAAATAACTGGGATATGATCAAGCTAAAAAGCTTCTGCACAACTAACTCTATCTACCACAACCAAATCCAACAGATGGTCTTCAGAATGTGAGAAGACTTCTGCATGTTATGAATCTGAGAAATGCTTGATAAGTAGAATCTACAGAAAATTAAAATGAATCAACAAGAGAAAAGCAAACAACTCCACTTCTAAGTGGGAAAGAGACTTGAACAGAAATTTCTCTGAAGATGATAGATGAATGGCAAAAAAACACATGAAAAATTCTCATTGTCTTTAATCATCAGAGAAATGCAACTCAAAACCATTTTGCAATATCCCCTAACACCTATAAGATTAGCCCACATTACAAAGTCCCAATTCTGCAGATGCTGGCATGGATGTGGAGAGAAGGAAATACTTTTTCACTGCTGCTACTGGTGGAACTGCAAACTGATACAACTTTTATGAAAAGAAATATGGAGAATTCTCAAAAAAAAAAAAAAAAAAGTTGACCTTCCATTTTATCCTGCATTTACTAGGTATCTACCCAGAAGAACAAAAATCATTTTACCACAAACATATTTGCATCAGAATATTTATTGCAGCTCAATGCATAATTTCCAAGTCATGGAAGCAACCCAAATGCCCAGAAACTCATGAATGGATTAACAAACAGTGGCATATGTATACCATGGAATACTATTCAGCCATAAAAAAGATGGAGAATTTTATTGTCTTTTATGTTTACCTGGATGGAGTTGAAACACATTCTTCTTAGTTAATTATACCAAGAATGGAAAAAAATATCCAATGTACTCACTACTAATATGAAACCAACATATAAACAATTACACATCCATATGAGTGATAAAACACAAATATAGTCTAGCAAGGGGTGGGGGCGAGGAGGAAGGGGGGAGGAGAGAGGATGATTGGCGAGATCTCACCCAATGTGCACAATGTGAAGGTGTTCAGCAGTCCCCAGTGTGAAGGGCTCTTCTACAACTTGAACTTTACCTTGGAAGTGAGAACCATGTAACCTAAAAATTTGTACCCTCATATACACTTGAAAAAAAATTAAAAAAGAAAAGAAATTTTTAGAAAGCAATTCTTAGATCAGCTTGGATAAACTCTTCCTCTAGGAAATGGAGGAGACCAGAAATTTAATTGTTGTCTTGTCTTAGAAGCGTGCACTCCACACCACATGAGAACATCATTAAACATCAAGTTCTGTCACTTCCACCAAGAGTTAGAAGAAGAAAGTTAATTTCACATACATTTTTTTTCTCAGTAAAGAAAATGTTTCCACAGAATAAACTCATGGGAATCATACCAGAATCTATTATACAGTGAAAAAAGCAATGTAGAAATATCTTTGTGCTATTACTAAACTAAAGCAGCATAGGCAAGTCAGGTAACTTGCAAAACCCATTAAGAAAGAGTGCTTGGAAGCCCTATGCTCAGGCTAGCAAAATAAAAGTCTTGACTCTCTTCCTGTGGAGATAAAATTACTCTATTGGAGCAAAAATATTTCCAGAGGAAACTGAATGAAGGAACTCTGACCATAAGTGGAAATTGGAAACATAATTTGCTGAATGATACTATAACATGTCTACTACACAGATGCTGTCATCCCCTGAAAGAAATAGGAGACTCCACTAGCCTGTACATTTTACTTCCAGAAAAAAACTAGCAGCTCTATATTAACATATAATAAAATTAAATTTTCATTTATAGCATCTAGAATTGCTAGTATGTCCTATATGCTTACATCTTCAAGATATGTGGCAGTTATCCCTTTATATTTTGAATATCTATTTTTTAAAATTTTTGAAAAGTTATCCAGAATGTATTTAACATTTCTGCCTTAGTGTAAGATATATTAAAAGTGTGTAAAAAAGCATTTATCCTCCCTACTTAAATAGGAGAGAAACCCTATAGTTTGATTAGTTTGTATTTATTTGATAATTGGTGAGCTTAACTCATTGTATATATTTTGATATGTATTTAATTAGTTAATATTTATATAATTATTAATATATTAATATTTGTATAATTACCTTTACAAATACACACATTCATGGAGAAACACATGTGTGTATATGTGTGTATATACTATTGAACCAGCTGAAAATAAGTTAACAGTGATTGGAGACATTATCTCTGAATATTTCAGCATGTTTATTTATCTTTTAATTGAAAAATAACAATTGTACATATTCATGTATTCAGGGTGTACATAGTGATCTCAAGCATTTATCATTTCTTTGTTTTTGGAATGTTCAATATCCTAATAACTATTGTAGAATAAATACTCAACATTCTAGCTATTTGTAGCTATGTGCTATTAATAAATATAGTCATCCTACAATGGTTTAGAATACCAGAACCTACTCCTCTATCTAGTTGAAATATTGTATCCTTTAACACATTTCTCCATATCCTCCCTTTCCTGAACCCTTCCCAGCAGTATCCTCCTTTCTACTTTTCACTTCTGTTTCACGTTGTTTAGCTTACATATATGTGAGAAAATGCAGCATCTAACTTTCCATTCCTGAATTATTTTATTTAATGTGATGTCAATATGTATTTTCTATGAAAGAAGACATGCTCCTATACATAACACCAAAGAAAACTGACAGTAATCTAATAATGTCTAATAAACATTCTATATTGAATTTTGAAAATTTCCCCAATATGTCTTTTAGGGCTATACTTTTTTCCAATCCAAGAACTAATCACTGCTCGCACATTTGCATGTGTTCATTGTGTGTCTTTAATATCTTTTCATTTAGAACTTCTTGCTTTTCTTTTTTTTTTATGATGTTTTGAAGAAGTGAGTTCACTTGTCTTGAAGGATGCCTCATTTCCTGAATTTTCCAGATTGTCCCCTCCTGTTTAGATTCAATCAAACATTTTTAGAAAGAATACTACACAGATGATATAGACCACATTCTTATTTCATCACATCTGAAGATTTATATTTATCATGTATTGTCATTAATGATAGTTATATGATAAGTGACTGCCAAATCTTTTTATGTGTATGTAACATTTTGACTATTGCAGTTAGTAAGTAATCTGTGATATGACTCTTTAAAATTACATGAAATTTCTTTTTCTCATTTCACTTCATTGATAATCCTTGTCTGAATTGATATTTTACTAGTTGTTGAAACATGGAAAATTCTAGAAATAAAAGATGTAATAAATGAAATTAAGAAATTATTACATGATTTTAGTAGGTATAGACACAGATGATGAAATTAATATAGTGGAAGATGAATCTGTAGAGAATACCAAAACACACAGAGGAATAAAGGATTAAAAAATGAAGAAATAAGGTAGGAGATATATGGGACTGTGGAAAAACTCTAAAGTGGTCTATGACCATACCACCCTGAATGCACCCGATCTCATCTAACCTCGGAAGCTAAGCAGAATTGGGCCTGGCTAGTACTTGGATTGAAGAAAAAGTCTAAAGTATTAAAAACCCTGAAGAACAGGAGAATAATAACTTGGCAGGTACAATATTTAAATAGATAAGGGTCGATGATGTTCCAAAATGAAAAAGACGCTAAGTTACAGATTCAAGAAATACTCCTATATTCTAAGCTGTATTAATAAAATGATAAGCATGCCTAGGCACATCAGAGTAAAACTGCTAAAGGGTAGAGGCAAAGAAAAGATTTAAATTGAGCCAAGAAAAAGACATATTCCCTTCAAGACCAACAGCTAAATTATAAACTGAAACAAGGGATATTGTACCCCATAAATGCATTAATGTACATGGTTATAATTTAATAAAGAATTTAAAAAGTATTAGGTCCTCAAAGTATTGAAAGTAAATAACTGTTAACCTAACAACAAAAATATTCCTTAAAAAAAAAATGAAGCAATCTATTTCCATCTCTTTCTCACACACACACATACATGCCTGAGAAAATATTTCCATAGCAGATCCACCCAAGAGAAATAACAAAGGAAGTCATGTAGGCATAAGTAAAATGATTCCAGATAAAAGCATAGGAAAATAAAAATGAGGAGCAATGGGAAAAGTAAATAAGTATTAGAGTTAAATCTAAATGAATATTGAGTTTATAATAATAATGATTATAAGTGCCGCCTAAAATGCATGTAGAATTAAAACAAACAAAAATACCATACAACATGGGACATACATAGAATTTTACATATTCTAATGTCTTTACATATTCTAGTTGTCTGACTTATGATAAAGAGAACTAATTTATACTAAACTACTTAAGTCAAAGATACATATTATAATCACCAAGGCAACCACTAAATAATATAGTAAAGTAATTTTAACTAAAAGTTAATAGAAAGAAAACTGGGAATTAAAAAAATTATTTAATTAAAACCAAAGAAGCTAAGGATGGAAAGAACTAGATGAAAAAATGTTTTAAGTTAGAGGAAATTTAGCCTAGTGATTAAAACGTGTTCTCTATTCATTTATACTTGCTCTAAGCTCATGTCTTTTACTCTTAGTTGTATATCTTTGAAAAAATTGACCTCTTGAATCCTTAATCCCCATCTGTAAAGTGAGGATAAAATCAGGACTAGCTAATGGAATTTTTATGAGCAATAAATAAAACATGGACATAGAAGATGTTACCAATAAATATTAATAACATATACTATAAAACCAACATCTATATTCTGAATGTGCTTAATGCTTGTCTTTTACCTAAATTCCTGTGATCCAGAAATATAAAAACTGTAAGATTGAAAGTCTCACAAAATGCTTACATAACACCTCTGCTCCTTTGGTCAGCAAAGCTAATGCTGTGATAAGGGTCCACAGCTTGGGTCAAGGTTGGCAGACCTGGGTAATTGTACCTCTTTCTATGTTCATTGGCAGATAACTCTGGTGTTAGGATCAAACTCAAAAGGAGTTATATCTGAGTCCACAGAGTCACGGGACTGTCTTGAGATCTATAGCCAGAACCATGGTCAGTTAGCCTGCTAAGTGGGTGCAGGTCTGGCTGTTCAGAATTTCATTCCTCAGTTGATAACCAAAATTTCACAACCTCCTGACTAGATCCCAAAGTCTCACAAAGCACTTTCAAAGTGCTCTGTGGAGGACTCCCAAACTGTGGGGAAATATGAGTGGGGCACCTCCTATTTCACCATATCTCTGACATCACTCCTTTTTTTGTTGTAGTTTTAATTTTTCTGTTACAGTTTTAAGTTTTCTTTCTTTTTAATCTTTGAATGGAACACCATAGTTATTTTGAAGTCTCGATCTCTTAATTTTATTATCTTCATTTCCAATTGATCTATTATTTCCCTTCATTTTAAATCATGTTGAATGCTTCCAGGAGTTATTCTGTATATCCCACATATAAAATGTTGCAAAAATAACCTGAATCTTGTGATAACATTACCTTTCTCTAAAGAAGAAATATTTTTGCTAACATCTTTTATTTCACTGTGATCTTATGCTAAGGCTTACTCATAATTGCTCTTCTAGTAGCAATTATATAGGACAAGGATGTATTTAACTATTATTTAGATAATATTTTTTAAAAATTGATATTTAAAGGTACCCCTTATTCATCTATTTTAAAACTCTTTATTATTAAGTGAATTATTGTTAAATCCATGTAGTTGGGAGAACTAGTAATCACAGATAGATCTCTCTGCAAAGCTAAAAATGTCTTAAATCTGGGCTAAGCTTTATTGAAGAATTTTTCTATGCCTTGTTCAACCTTATTTCTAGAGTTCAGTCTTCCAAATTTTACCTCAAAGATGAGAGATTTACCAGTGGTATCAATTTCTTGATAAATTCTGGGCACTTTTTCCCCCCAGTGTAAAACTCTAATGAGTTTTCACCTTCTGAGTTTCCTTTCTAGAATTCCCAGATATCCCTTATTGAAATAATACCTCTCAAATGTCAAGTTCACTTCTCTGAGTTTTTTCTCTATTCCTGATCTGACTTCATAATTAATAATTACTGTTCCCTTAAGTAATTTTGTGTTTATATCTTGTCCACTTTTCTAGATATTCTAGATGGTCTACTTTTCCAAAGAAAATGTCTGCCATTACTAGAAACAGTTTTCTATGACCTTTTGTTAAAGGTTATTCAAAAGAAGTGTGGGATGGCCATTCTAGTTCATTAAACATGAAATATTTGATTTCAAATAAAAAATTTAGTTTATTATATCTCAAACAAGAATCAGTACAATTAATCAAAGGCTACACTTAAACTATCCACCCAGTTCTGCCATCTTAACAGTAGCTATATACGCAAGCAATGAAGAAACCAGGAGAGCAAGTGAGGATGAAATCGCAAAAGGCATTTTCCACCCCTTGTTGATAATTCAGTATTTTTCCTTGCAAGAAGTGGTCCAAAACCAGGAAGAAGTGATACTCAGTGGTGAATACAGTGGATGACACACAGTTTCCAAGTCCAACCTCTGTAGTTTGAGCAGCGTTGTGCAACAACGTTGTATTGCAAGAGCATTGGCCTGTCTCTATTGACCAATCTTAGGTGCTTAATCATAAACATCTTCATTATTTCATTCACTGGTTGCAGAAAACATCCTCTGATCATCAATTGATCATGTTTCATGAAGCTGTAGTGGATAATAACAGATTTTTCTGATGAATATTAGATTTAGGACTGTATTTTGGCACTTCATCTTTATCCAACCATTGCGCCAAGTGCTTGAGATTATCAAAAAGAATTCCTTTTTCGTCACTCATAACAATATGTAAAAACAGTTCACCTATATGTTGTGACACAAAAGAAAGGCAAGGTTTGAGAGTTTTCTGACACTCATTCATTTCATGAGGACTCTGACTTATCCAGATTCTTTACCTTGCCGATGTGTTTCAAATGGTCTGATACTTTTAGAATAGTAACATCAAACCTTGCTGCTAATCCACATGTAAGTTGGGATGGATTCACTTCCACTATGGATTTCAACTCATCATCACCCACTTGGTCTCACATTGCCCATGGAGCTTTTCAAATGGTCAATGTACTATGCATTCAGTAGCCACAGCCTTCCCAAACACTTCATTGATATTTTGAGCTATCTGAGCTGCATGGTTTCTACAACAGAATTCATATTTGAAAATTAAAAAAATTAAATTAAAGAAGAAAATAACAAATTTTTGACTTATTCATGGTTTCACAAAAATTGCTATAAAAAGTATTTGAAAGGTATTCACAAGTCACCAAAACATGCATTTGAAACAATGAGGATGTACCTTCTCAATAAAAATAAACGTGTCACAGTGAAATGGTAGAAATATCAACTGTCAAACTTAGTACTTAAGGAAATCAGATATTTCATACTGAATGACCGAATAAATTTAGTAATTACATAAGCAAAACAATAGCTCAACAATTTTATCTAATTTGTTTTTGCAAAGAACTCATTTTGGAATACCTTTCACATACTTATTTAATAATTATTCATTGAAGTGCCACCATATGTGAAGTACTAGTATAAACCAGAACCACACAATAAGACAATGACCCAAGTTTCCTCCTTCTTAAGAATTTACTTCCTCACTAGTGTCATATAACAAACAAATAAATAATTATTTAGTTTCAGATCATAAAAAGTGACATGAAGAGAATAAACAGTGGACTGTGATAGGACAGTAAATGGCAAGATGAAACTTAAACATTAAGGAGAA
>CAUYQV010055621.1:0-12308 GCA_963574575.1 Galagoides demidoff
GCATTGTGGCAGGTGCCTGTAGTCCCAGCTACTTGGGAGGCTGAGGCAGGAGACTCGCTTGAGCCCAGGAGTTGGAGGTTGCTGTGAGCTGTGATGCCACGGCACTCTACCCAGGGGGATAGCTTGAGGCTCCGTCTCAAAAAAAAACCAAAGGAGGGAAAAGCAACCCCGAGCCAAGAACCCAGCCCATGCCCTACAGAGCATCCATGCAACATCCAACCTCTCCCATCACAGGGCTTTTGGAGGTTTGGTGAAGTGGGGCCTGTGTCTTTATGTGCAGCACTTAGCATGCAGTGAAGCTCAAAATAAAAGGGCCAGTTTCTACCATTCATCACATTCTCCCCACACCTGCCAATTTTTTTTTTTTTGAGACAGTCTCACTTTGTCACCCTTGATAGAGTGCCATAGCGTCATAGCTCACAGCAACCTCAAATTCTTGGGCTCAAATGATGCTCTTGCCTCAGCCTCTCAAGTAGCTAGGACTGTAGGTGCCCACCACAAGGCCTGGCTCTTTTTAGAAATGGGGTCTCACTCTTCCTCCGGCTGGTCTTGAACTTGTGAACTCAAATGGTCCCCCTGCCTCAGCCTCCCAGAGTGCTAGGATTACAGGCATGACCCACTGCACCTGGCCACCTGCTGACATTTGACCAGGTGTGGTGGCTTGCACCTGTAATCCTAGCACTCTGGGAGGCTGAGACAGGTGGATTGCCTGAGCTCAGGAGTTTGAAACCAGCCTGAGCCATAGTGAGACCTCATCTCTAAAAAAAATAGCCAGGCGTTGTGGCGGATGCCTATAGTCCCAGCTATTTGGGAGACTGAAACAAGAGAATAGCTGGAGGCTCAGCACCTGTAGCTCAGCAGCTAGGGCACCAGCCACATACAGGTGAGCTGGCGAATTTGAATCCAGCCCAGGCCTGCTAAACAACCACAAATACAAAAAAAAAAAAAATTATAATAATAATAGTCGGGCATTGTGGCAGGTGCCTGTAGTCTCAACTACTTGGGAAGCTAAGGGAAGAGAATTGCTTAAGCCCAAGAGATTAAGGTTACTGTGAGCTATGATGCGACAGCACTCTACCAAGGGCAAGTGAGATTGTGTCTCAAAAAAAAAGAGAGAGAATCACTTGAGCCCAAGAGTTTGAGGTTGCTGTGAACTGTGACTCTTCTGCACTCTTCTGAGGGCGACAAAATAAGACTCCATCTCAAAAAAAAAGAAACAATAAATAAATAGCACTTTCATGCTCACAGTGCATCAGGCAGGGTGAAGTATCAGCTCATGAGACACACAGGGACACTGAGGCCCAGGGAGGTGAAGAAACTCACTGGAAGTTGCATAGCCAGTTGCAGAGGGGAATTCTGGCACCAGGTCTCATGTGGATGGAAAAAGCAGAGGAAGATCTAGAGGTGAGCAGAGGGGAAGAGAGATGGAGGCAGGGCTCCCGGAAGGAGATGACATTCGGGGACATCGGACAAGGCCCAGGCCTGTCTTACATAACAAAGTCCACCTGTCCACCTCTGCACACCCCACTCATGTGTGCAAACGTGCACCACAGCACAGCGCACACCCGGTCCTCGCTCACTAGCAAATGGGCCACAGAGACTGGGTCTAAACAAATTGGATTAGGAGGGCTGCAGGCGCCTCCTCCCTGCGACTGTCCAGCTCCGACACTAAGCAGGCCCACAGAGCTGCCAGCTGCAGTCTCTCGGCCATGCTGACAGTCACTCCTTGGCCCCCTCACCCCACTCATGAGCCCCAGGAAGGGATCTGGGGTCTGAGAGGATGCCACAATGATGGATGGAGTGAGGGAGGTTCAGAACTAGCTTAAGAGCACACAGGATGTTAGTGCTTGTTCGAAGCATATTTCTGAGCTATTCCCAGCAACCCCCACCTCTCCTTGCACCCTCCCCTCCTGCAGCCTCTAGATGGCCATTACTGCCGGGCTGGGACTTGGGCCCAGACTGAGGCTTCAACCACAGCCCAGAGCCCAGCCCCCACACAGACTCACCCTTCATCTCTCAGGCCCACAGCTGAACTGCCCCAAGAGTGCTCAGTTCAGGAGACATTGCCCTGGGGAGGAGACACAGGTAGGCACGTTGGAAGGAAGAAGGAACTCAGGAACAGAAAGACAGTGCCATTTTATTTGTTTTATTTTTGAGACAGAGTCTCACTTTGTTTCCCTCAGTAGAGCACTATGGTGTCACAGCTCACAGCAACCTCAAATTCTTGGGCTTAAGTGATTCTCTTGCCTCAGCCTCCCAAATAGCTGGGACTACAGGCACCCACCACACCGCCTAGCTATTTTTTTGTTGCAGTTATCATTGTTGTTTAGCTGGCCCAGCGCTCAAACCTGCCAGCCTCAGTGCATGTGGCCAGTGCTGTAACCACTGTGCTATGGGCACCAAGCCAACAATGCCATTTTAAAGGTGGCATTCAGGGCTTTCCCATCCATAGTTTTGTGTCATCCTCAGAATATACCTGGGATTTAAAGAATTGTGCCCAGGTTACAGATGTGGTTACTGAGGCTTATTTGTTTGGTGCCCTGACTCTGCCAGGCCCGTGTGATGTTCTGGGGACCCCATGGTGAATGATTTATAGCTCCCACCCCCAGGGCTTGATTGAACTGTCTCCTTTGGCCTGGGTCACTGGCCCCTGGATCTTCTGGGACAGCAGCTCCAGCAGAATCCCTTAAGGCTCATGGAAATGACTGCATATTACCAAGAGGAGCTTTAGCAGTCAGCCCAGCCAGAACGCAGACCCTGACGCCAGACAGCCTGAGTTCACTCCTGCCTGGCTTGCTCCCTTTTCACAGGAGAGAGGTGATCAGATTACTTAGCCTCCCTAAGCCTGTTTTCCTTTCTACAAAATGGGGGTATAAGAGCTCATAGGACTAACTCTGAGATTAATTATTATTTTCCATACCCTCTTTTGACAGAGAGAGAAACAGAGGCCCAGAGAGGGAAAGGCTTGGCCAGAGTCACACTGTGAGTGAGGAACTAAGTCAGGGCTGGGTGGACCTGCCTCTCTGAGTGGACCTCTTCCCTTCTCAGTCTCTCATCTCAATGCAAATCCTGCCCTTGAAGCCCAGAGGCTATGACAAGGGGACCAGGTATGGGTGGTTGCCAGCATGTTCTGGGTCCTGCCCTCTACCTTGACCCTGCCTCAGTCTCAGCGGCAGCAGGGTCCTAGGTGACCAGCAGCAGCCCCTAGCCCTCTGAGTGGTGGTGGAGGGTGGGGGAGCACAGCACAGCGCAGGCTCCCAGCCCAGGGCAGCCAGGCCATATAAGGAAGGAGCCCAGGGAGGCCTCCTGCCGAGAAAACCCAGACACTGTTTATTTTCTCCTCCCCAGCCTCCCCTTCACCCACACCTCCCCAGAGCTTCCCAACAGAAGACAGAGGTTCCCCCCAGCCTAGCAACATTTCCTGAAGACATAGGAAGTGCAGAGGCGGAAAGAGTCTCTCTACTCGGGAGCTGCCCCCATGCTGCCAATGGCCACCACTGAGCCAGCCGCCAGGTAAGATTCAACCACCACCTGGCATAACAGGTGCAGAAAGCCTGGTGAGAGGTAGAACCCGGGACTTCAGAGCAGCCTCCCCTTCATCTCCTGACCAGAGAGCCTGAGTGTGAAGGGGGCTCTTGTGAGGTGAGTGGAATCATAGCGCCACAGGCCCCTCTCCTCGGGAAGGCCCTCTTTCAAAGGAGACAGCAGTTGAGATGAGTGTTGTCTGCGTGCCCTGCCGTATGTGCCACTCAGAGGAAGAGTTTCTGGACCTAGAAGCCCGGGAGAAGAGCCCCCTACACCTCCTCCTCCAGGAAGCTTTCTCAGCTCTCTGTGGGGCTGGGAACCCCTTTGTCCTCTAAGTTCTAGGGTGTCCTTTCTTGGGCTCTCTCTCGTCCCACTTGCCCACCCACCCTGCCAGGGGCATTTTCCTCTGTCTCATCCTGACTGTGCTCCTCTTGGGCAAAGACTACATCAGGCCCTTGTCCCCTCAGCATGTAGAAGAGGGACCGAGTTTACTGAATGAACAGGCAGAATGATTAGACCTTGTCCCCAAACCAAAGGTCTGGTAAAGTGGTCAGGAGATGAGACATCCAGCATAGAGGTTAAAAATGAGGGTCCTGGATTCTTGAGTTAGGAAACCCAGCTCAGTTCCAAGTTCTGTGCCCTTGGAAAATTCCCTTCTCATGGAGCCTCGGGGCATGCACAAGGACAAGCACGATTAAACATACCATAAGTCACCATTCTTATCGCAGTCATCATCATTATGATTATTCTAGACACAGAGGAACAGAACTAGATGGCCTATCACTAGGGGGTGGACCAGATGCACAGACCACAGAGGGGAAGGAGGCACATACCTTCCCTGGTCAAAGGCTGCATCTTGGCCCTGTCTCTGCATTAGTTTATCCTGGAGAAGCGTGGGACTGTCTTCCATCTAGTTCCTGTCCTAAACCCGGGAAAGATGCTATCTTTGCTGCAATATTCTTAACCCATGGCATGTGGTGGAAATGGCCCTGAACTCCCCTGATTTGAGCCCTGGCTCTGTGACCCTTGGAACAGTCCCCTCCCCTTTCTGGATCTCCATGTGGAAGTGATAACATTCCCTTGCTGTCCTGAAGTTTAAATGGGAACAGAAATTGTTTCCCAAACTTAATCATTCAAATACTCCTTTTTTATTTTTTGCCATATCTGCATATAATCATAATTTTTTTTTTTTTAGAGACGGAGTCTCACTTTGTCACCCTCAGTAGACTACTGTGGCGTCATAGCCCATAGCAACCTCCAGCTCTCGGGCCTAGGCAATTCTCTTGCCTCACACTCCCAAGTAGCTGGGACCACAGGCGCCCACCACAACAGCCAGCTATTTTTTCGTTGTAGTTTGGCTGGGGCAGACTTGAACCCGCCACCCTTGGTATATGGGGCCATCACCCCATCTACTAAGCCACAGGCACCACCCATAATCATAATTTTTTTTTTTTTTTAGACAGAGCCTCAAGCTATCCCCCTGGGTAGAGTGCCATGGCATCACAGCTCACAGCAACCTCCAACTCCTGGGCTCAAGTGAGTCTCCTGCCTCAGCCTCCCAAGTAGCTGGGACTACAGGCGCCTGCCACAACACCCGGCCATTTTTTAGTTGCAGCCATCATTATTGTTTGGCAGGCCTGAGCTGGGGATTCGAACCCGCCACCTTAGGTGTATGTGGCTGGCGCCTTAGCCGTTTGAGCCACAGGTGCCGAGCCAATCATATTTTTAAATGTAAGATGAATCCTTTTTTAATACTTAAATAGAAAAAGCTAGTGTTGGCTTGGCACCCATAACACAGTGGTTAGGGCACTGGCCACATACACCAAGGCTGGCGGGTTCGAACCCGGCCTGGGCCTGCTAAACAACAATGACAACTCCAACAACAACAAAAAATAGCTGGGTGTTGTGGTGGGCACCTGTAGTCCCAGCTACTTGGAAGGCAGAGGCAAGAGAATCGCTTGAGATCAAGAGTTTGTGGTTGCTGTGAGCTGTGACACCATAGCACTCTACTGAGGGCCACATAGTGAGACTCTGTCTCAAAAAAAAAAAAAAGCTACTGTGAATGGAAATCCATAATGCTGTCCATAATTAGGAGATAAAGGTAACAATAATTACACTAACGATGAAACCACACAGTTACACTTTACCCTGACACTGTGGCTTGCAAGGCCCTGGGCCTGGGCAGTAAGCAGGAGTTAGAAAGGCTCAGGGACAGGATAGCACCACGTGGAGGCGTTCTTCCCCTGGTAAATAGAAAGACCAAAAGCAGTTGAGAGAACAACTTGAGTCATTGTGCTCCTAAGTGAGTTCACTCACCCTACAGTCTTTAGGCAAAAGGGCTTTGGAAACAGTCTCCCACCAAGTGAAGGCAGCAGACACTCCATCAGCCCAGTTCCTGCAGCCCCTCATTTCCAGGCTACTCTCCTTGGCTTCCTACTGAAACCACCTATGGAGCAGGCTGGGGACGCTCCTTCCCAGGGCCCACTGAAGCCCTAGGAAAGTGGAGCAGGCAGGCTATCTGTGACCCCCAAGTGAGGCTCACTGTTGGAATCACTCCCTAGCCAAAGGCTGTTTGAAAAGAGACCTGCAAGAGAATTCCAAACAGGAGGAAGGCAGCTCTGCGGGCGGGCTGTCCCTTTTTGGCAAAACTAACCTCCCCCAAGTGACAGACCAGAGGAAAACACTCTTTCTACTCTTCCAGGATTGATTTCAAATTTCTGCTAGAGGTGTAGGAGGCAGTTTTTTATTTTCTCTTTTAAGGAAGCATGTGTCTTTTCTGCTCTCTCCCAGCGCTGAGGAAAAGCTGCCTGCCCACTTCAGACACTCCTGAAAATATACATCATCTGGTATCGAGGCCGCCACAGTGACCGTTAAGCAAAGTAGGAAGGTCTTCTGAGGTCTTCTGAGATCTTGGAGAGGACAGGAGGAGTGGGGGAGGGAGGGAGGCTTTGCTTGCTCACCTGCAAGTTCCCATCCAAGCCAAATCCAGAGAAGAAAATGAATGATCAACATGGTCTTTCATTCAGCCACCAAACGGCATTCCCTGGGGTCCATCATCATCTACAAAGCCACATCAGCAAGAGCCAGCATCCCCCAAATCAATCAGTCATGGACACT
Source organism: Galagoides demidoff (assembly GCA_963574575.1). Taxonomy (NCBI): domain Eukaryota; kingdom Metazoa; phylum Chordata; class Mammalia; order Primates; family Galagidae; genus Galagoides; species Galagoides demidoff. The sequence goes on from CAUYQV010055621.1 coordinate 6,643, forward strand.
ACCCTCAGAGACCCAAAGTTATAGCCAGGTCAGACCCACACAGAAATAATTCTGATACTAGAAATAATGAGACCAAAGAAACACGATCCAGCCATTTGACTAATGCTTATTTGTGCTATACACCACCTGGTCCTGATTTCAGTGGTCAGTGTGGGTGACAGGATACCATTCCCCATGGGTGGACCATATGGTCCATGAGTAAAGGTGTCACAAATGACAACTACATCACAAATGTGATAAGGGATTAGAAGGAGGACACAGGATGAGTGAGAATGAGAAGCAGAGTGCCCTGATAGCTATAGAAATCAGGGAGGGCCTCCTACACCAGTCACCTGAACACAGAGGTGGATGAGACTAAGTTTGTGAAGAGGAGAAGGGTGGGAGAGAGGGGGGACAGAGAAGGACCAGGGAGTGGCATAGCCCTTGAGCACCTGGGATGGGCAGACTCGGGCTCCCTGGGGTAATGAAAGGACATCTATAGCCAGAGCCCACAAAGAAGAAGACTCAGGTGGCCTTGGTCTGCAAGCTTTAGCCTTCTGGGAGAGCTTCGGAACTTAGCCTGAGGACAATAGGGGGCCTTTTTGAGAATTTACAGTGAGGAAAGATATGATCACATTTGCATTTTCTTTTTTTTTTTTTTTATGAGACAGAGCCTCAAGCTGTCACCCGGGGTAGAGTGCTATGGCATCACAGCTCACAGCAACTTCCAACTCCTGGGCTCAAGCAAGTCTCCTGCCTCTGCCTCCCAAGTAGCTGGGACCACAGGTGCCCACCACAATGCCTGGCTATTTTTTTTTTTTTTGGTTGCAGCCATCATTGTTGTTTGGCGGGCTGGGCTGGATTCGAACCCCCCACCTTAGGTGTATGTGGCTGGCGCCTTAGCCACTTGAGCCACAAGCAGAGAGCCCACATTTGCATTTTAAAAAATCACTCTGAGAGTGGGCGGTGCCTGTAGCTCAGTGGGTAGGGTGCTGGCCACAGACGCAGAGGCTGGTGGATTCAACCCAGCTAAAACAACAATGACAACTGCAACAACAACAAAAAAATGCTCACCTGTAAGTTCCCACACAAGCCAAGCCCAAAGAAGAAAATGAATGATCTACATGGTCATTCCATTGGTGCCGCCTTGTGGTAGGCGCCTGTAGTCCTAGCCATTTGGGAAGCTGAGGCAAAAGAATCACTTAAGCCCAAGAGTTTGAGGTTGCTATAAGCTGTGACGCCACAGCACTGTACCCAGGGCAACAGCTTGAGACTATGTCTCAAAAAAAAAAAAACAACAAACCTCTCTAAGAGGACAGGTGGAAAGAGGGGAGGAGTGAACAAGGGAGAGAGGACTGGGTGTGATTGCTCATGCCTGTAATCCTAGCACTCTGGGAGGCTGAAGCAGGAGGGCCCCTTACGCTCAGGAGTTCAAGACCAACCTGAGCAAGAGGGAGACCCCATCTCTACTAAAATAGAAGAATTAGCCAGGCATTGTGGCAGGCACCTGTAGTCCCAGCTATTTGGGAAGCTTGAAGCATGAGGTTCACTTGTATCCAAGAGTCTGAGGTTGCTGTGACCTACGATGATGTCACGGCACTCAACCCCAGGTTGACAAAGTGAGACTCTATTAAACAAACAAATGAAAAACCAAGAAGGGAGACAGGAAGTCTAAAATATCAAGGACCACGAATGGAGCTATTTGGCTGGGATGCACCAAGTATAAGGGTGCAACATATTGGATGATCCCATTCATTGAAATGTGCAGATTAGGCAGCTCTATAGAGACAGAAGGTGATCTGCCCAGGGGTAGGGATTGGCTAAGAATAAGGGGCTTCTTTTGAGGGGTGGTAAAATACTCTAAAATTAATTTTGGCAACAGTTGCACAACTTTATGAATGTATTAAAAATCACCTGGTTGTTCACATTAAATGGGTAGATCCTATCTAAATAAAGCTCTTAAAAAAGAAAAAAACAGAGGGTCGAGGTCTGGGCTCAACCAGCAGGCAACACACAGGAAACAAAGCTGGGGGTAGTCACCGCCATCTTGGGATGAGCCAGAGCGGCAGGGCCCAGGTCCCCTCTAATCTCTGTCTCCTGCCAGGCTGGAGCTCACCACTAGTCATCAGAGCGGAGCAGCACAGTGCCCTGTCTCCCAGCCTGAGGTGCAGTGCTGCATCTCTGGTCAGTTGGGAGTCTGAGATGAAGCACTGTAGCTCAGGAAGGGAGAAGTTGTTCTGCAGCCATCAGCCTGAAAGTGGTAAGTCAGAGGTGGGCAGAGGGTACCAAGAAACTGGAGGTCAGCCACTTGTGGTGCTGGGGAAATCCCTAGCCTCAAGTTCCACCCATGCCTTGACTTGCTTCAAGATTCTTGGCACGTTCTGGCTCTTCTGTGCACTCCAGTGTGTCCATCCTTAACATGAGGTCTCTTTCTAAGCCCCCAACAGACACTGCTACTCGGTTATGACCTTCATGCTTGAAGTGTTCAGATGCAGCTTCAGACCCTTCTCAACAATGAGCCCTGGACAGCCACTATGAGCGATTCAGAGCTGAAAATCATGCATCATTTGTGGTTTGGACAATTCCTAAAAACCTTTCAGCCCTAAAGACAAAAAGTCCTAGACTTTGAGTCAGGGTCTTGACTCTCTGTGCTTCTATCCTTGGCTCCGAGTTATTGCCTAAACCAGTTTAGGCATCTCATAAATGTCTGACTTCTCCTGGAGGCTTCAGACAAACAATGAACAGCAGAGGAGAGCCATTAGGCTAAGCACAATTTTATTTAACTTCTCAACAAGCTTGGGAGGTGGGCAGTATTGAAGGCCCATTTTACAAATGAGAACCACTGAGGCTCAGTTAAGCAATTTGTCCAAGGTCACACAATGATTGTGCTAAGTTGGGCTGGTAATAATCTGCCTGCATCTAGATCTATGTTTTTACCCACCTTGCCTGTGATTGTGAAACCTAGGGAGAGGATTTATTAAGAAGACTTATTAAGACTTATTAAGGCTACCGGGTACAAACCCAGCCTGGGCAAGCTAAACAACAGTGACAACTGCAACAAAAAACAGCCGGGTGACTTGGCACCTGTGGCTCAAGGCAGCCACATACACCTGAGCTGGTGGGTTCAAATCCAGCCTGGGCCCGCCAAACAACAATGATGGCTGCAACCAAAAAATAGCCAGGTGTTGTGGCGGGCGCCTGTAGTCCCAGCTACTTGGGAGACAGAGGCAGGAGAAATGCTTGAGCCCAGGAGTTGGAGGTTGCTGTGAGCTGTGATGCCACAGCACTCTACCCAGGGTGACAGCTTGAGTCTCTGTTAAAAAAAAAAAAATAGCCAAGTGTTATGGAGAGCGCCTATAGTCCCAGCTACCTGGAAGCTGAGGCAAGAGAATCAATTAAGCCCAGGAGTTGGAGGTTGCTGTGAGCTGTGATGCAACAGCGCTCTACCCAGGGTAACAGCTTAAGACTCTGTCTCAAAAAAAGAGGAAAGACATTTATTAAGTTCTCTCTAATAAATCCTGCTCTGGCTGTGTCTTTACACCACAGGTTACTTTTATTTTTCTCTCTCTCTCTTTTTTTTTTTTACATCCACAGTGTGCCAAATTAGGTTACTTTTAGCAAAGACAGACCCAAACGCTTGCCTTAAATCCTATGGGCTTTCTTCCTTCTATCCTCCTCCCCTGCTGCCAAATCTCTCCAGTAGGCCCTACACTATTCCATATTGCCAAGCAGAGACTAAGAACTGGATGGTTGGTTTAAATTCACCCCTCTGGCTAGAGACTCAGGAGTACACAGAAGCCCCCACTGACAGCAGTTGGCAGTCCTAGGGGGCTTGCGGTCCTGGGAGGGGAACACCAGCTGGTTTCTGGTCAACAATGTCATCAAAGTCTGACCTTTGACTACAAAGAGGGGAATTTCCAGGACACTTGAAATTCCAGGAGCAATGAGCCACATCCTGTGATCCGTGGCACCCCATGTTATTTGCCACAGATGGGGCTGGATGCAGAAGAAAACTCCAGCTGGTTCTCAGGGCCATGGCAGGCCTTGATGCTGAAGGCCACTGTCTCCCACCTTGTCCTCACGGTCCAGTTTTCCCAGGAATCCCTTAGATGCTAAGATGGGGATTCCTGGAAATACTGTTCTTGAGGTCAGGGTTTAACAGCTGGATTCACCTCCTTCCTTCCCGGATCTCCCGCCATGGCCCACAGCTGGAGCACCAGATGGGGCCAATGAGAAGGCCTGGAGGTAAGAGGGCTTGTGAAACACATTCTCGACCTTTATGTTGCTTTTCTTCCCATTGTGTCCATTTCGTAATAGCCCTGTGAGGCTGGATGTGGGAACTTCAGCCCTGCTGCACTCTTGGGAAATCTCCCCAGAGCCACTCAGCAGTGCAGTTGTCTAACCAGGACACCTCAAGGCACGCGTTTCTCCGTCACCACCACCCCCCAGCCTTGCAAGAAGGGGCACAATATCACATCCACATTATTGATGAACTATTAAACGCACACGAATTTATTTTAAAAGTGTGTTAAATCCATTACGTAAACTACAAACCATAAGTCTTAGTTTGATTTGTAACGAAGCCAGAGAAAAACTGAAAATTTTCATCAACGGTAAAGACAAAAGCTCAGAGCGCCCTCTTGTGGTGTCTCTGGCGGCACCAGGGCCGCCTGGCTCCACCCACAGCGCTAAGTTCTCATCTTGCTAAAGACAAGAGTCTTACACGCGCACACTGAGGCTCCCTTTGTTATTCCCCAGCACGTTGAGCCAGTGAGTGCGTAAGCCCTCTCCCTCATCACATCCGTCATCGGATCCTCTGCTTTTACGTCTACGTCCTTACTTCGTCACTCAGATAGCAAAAGGCAGATCTAGGATTAATTTCAAGTTCAGTGGCATATGGCAGGTTTTTTTGCCAAAAGCAAAGACTACAAAAATTAAAAAATGAAAAAAGCCAGCCTCTCTGACTACATGTAGGAAATGCTACCTAACTGAATGACAAAAGGCGTAAGTGTTACAGGTACAAAACTAGAACTTTCTCCGAAACTCTTGCCAGTACTATTCATGGAGATGGCAGAGATGCTATTAAGTGTCATGGCCCTGGAACCCTAATTTTGGGATCTGATCCCTACACTCTCAGGTACCAGGCAGCTCCCACAAACATCCCAGCTTGTCTTTCTCACAGGCCACATTAAAGACATCTATGGAGACACTCCCCCCCTCCCTCCAATCTACAGAGACTAGAGCTGGCTGACTGTGGAAAAATCAGATTTGCTAATATTAATAACACTATTCACCCCACTCACTGTCTGCACTTTGCCCGCCACTGACCTCCACACCTCCACATTGCCCCATTCAACAACCCAGTGGAGTGGGTTCTACTCTTTACTCCATTACACAGATGAAGCCAAGGCTGAGAGAGGCTAAGAGACTTACCTAAGGTCACACAGCTAAAAAGTGGTAAGGCTGGCTCGGCGCCTGTGGCTCAATCGGCTAAGGCGCCAGCCACGTACACCTAAGGTGGCGGGTTCGAATCCCCAGCCCGGACCGCCAAACAACAATGATGGCTGCAACCAAAAAAAAAATGGCCGGGCGTTGTGGCGGGTGCCTGTGGTCCCAGCTACTTGGGAGGCGGAGGCAGGAGACTCGCTTGAGCCCAGGAGTTGGAGGTTGCTATGAGCTGTGATGCC
>CAUYQV010055622.1:0-13157 GCA_963574575.1 Galagoides demidoff
ATTCCTCTGTCCCCAGACGCCGTCCACTCTGCTCCTCTGTCCCCAGATGCCGTCCACTCTGCTCCTCTGTCCCCAGACGCCGTCCACTCTGCTCCTCTCTCCCCAGACGCCGTCCACTCTGCTCCTCTCTCCCCAGACGCCGTCCACTCTGCTCCTCTCTCCCCAGACGCCGTCCACTCTGCTCCTCTCTCCCCAGACGCCGTCCACTCTGCTCCTCTCTCCTCTTCTCACTGCCCTTGAACACAGCACCCTGCCCCTAACCCAGAACTCCCAGGACTCTGGCCCATGTTACTTTTTCTTTTGCTTTTCTATAACATGCATCACCTTTTAAAATACTACATAAATAACCTATTTACTTGTTTCTTGGTTACTGACGGCCTCTGCCCACTAGGACGTAAGCCCCACAGGGAACATCACCGTTCCGTTTCCTGATGCACCCAAACAGTGCCTGATGCATGCTGGGCACCCATTAATTACTTGTGGAATAAAGAAACTAGGAATTCTATACCAACTACCAAATGTCTCAATTTGAAATGATGCCACTGTCCTATTTACCTAGAAAATCTACTAATAACAACTCCTGAATGATGGAGGGAGAGCTGTCACCTCACCACCACAAATAAACCAGCCTCAATTCTCCCTTACTGAACTATTTTTAATTCCCTTTAGGGCACATCCATGGAACTAGGGGAGGCAGAGGATCACTTGCTTACACAGTTTGCAAATGTAATCTCATAAAATAAATTTATCTTCCCTTCAATACTCAGAAGAATATAGATCATTCTGTAGAAAATTAATTATCTCACTATCTTGACATACATGCAGCTGTGCTCCCCTGAGGCCTTGTTCCACTGCTATAGAAAGCACCGTGCAGCATAGGAGACTGTTACTTCCAGGACCAGCTTCAATATGGACGTGTGATCATTATTCATGGGACACAGCAGGTCAGCTGACCGCTCTTATTCCTATCCATCGTATTCTGCTTTACATGTATTTCACCAATTATTCTTCCAGCTCCCCTCAGCAACAACGAGCAAAATAGTTAATGGAACAGTATCTGCTATTTTGGTATATAGTCTGTGCAGTACAAGTAAGGGGGACAAAATGAGGAAAGAGACTTTCTTTTACTTTTGAAAGTATATTATTAGCGTAATGATGTGTCTGACACAAAACTCATGACATGTGTGCCTAGGTATCCAACTTACTGCTCTCAGTACTAAAAATATGCATTGTGATATGTTTGATGTATTCATTTTAATCGTGGTCTCAAAAAATATAATCAGTAGTAGCAGCTTTTGAAAAGCTGAAGTAACTTGCACTTTAGGAGGAGTAAAATCATAATCAAACACTGTAAAAACTGAGACATGGCTGTCATTTTTGCTCCATGACAGCTAAATGCATTACCACATCAGCTGGGTAGTCTACATTGTTTTCTTTTCATTATTTTTATAATTTAACTTTCATGGATATTATCTACAATAAAGAAGTAGAAAAGAACAAAGCATTGTGAGATGATTTCATTCCCAAGATCTTGTAGTAAGTACTGAGCAAGACCAAGATGTAAACACAAGCATAACCAGTACCAAAACTGGCCTGTTCACAACCTGTGCCAACCAGGGTTTTTTCACTTCAGGGGGAAACAAAAATAAAATCCATATGAATTAAGAAATATGGAACACATTCTTCTTCCTAACTATCTCAAGAATGGAAGAAAAAGTATCCAATGTAGTCAATAGTATTATGAAATCAATATATAATCCCCTACACATTCATACGAATGATAAAACACAATTATAGTCCAGAAAGGAGGGAGAAGGGAGGGGAGGGGAGAGGCCAGGAGGAGGGAGGGTATTTGGTGGGATCTCACCTGAGGAGCACAATGCAAGGGTACCTGTCAAACTATTAAGAGTAGAATACAAATGTCTTAACACAACAAATAAGTAAGTGAGGTGAAGGTTAAGTTAACCAGTTTGATGTAAGCATTCCAAATTGTATATCAAATCAGCACATTGTACCCCATAAATGGATTAATGTACAGTTATGATTTAATAAAAAAATTAAAAAATAAAAATACAACTTTGATCTTATTATAGGAAATGAAGATAGTTCACATTCTGCAACTGAAGTTTTGGTATTTAAGCATTCAGTCTTCTCCCAAATGAAGATTGTGAGCATCTTTTTTAAAAGAGTAAATCATTCAAGTGCATTAATGTACATAGTTACCATTCAATAAAATTAAAAAAAAAAGAGTAAATCATTCTTAATACCATTCAAACAATTTGTAAACAGTTATTGTGCCACCACATGGGTAATCCAGAACCCCAAAGAGAAGCCATCACACAGATCAGTTTGAATTCTTAACCATACTCTGGTAGACCGAACGCTCAGGACCTCAGGCTCGGGTGGGAGGCAGCTCAGGGGTGGGTGCAGCCCTATCTGAAGCCTGGGTTCCAGGCGCTCCATCTGCCATGGTCCACAGCAGCCCCTTCTGCAAGCCCGGGTTCCAGGCACTCCGTCTGCCACTGTCCACCACCGTCCACAGGGTTGCCAGTGACTGATGTCTCATGATCCACCAGAATAGCCCACATTGCTCCCTCAACATTTGTTGAGGCTTCATGTGCAAACTCCAGCAACTGATAACCAAGCACCCTGTGATCATGTGGAAAGCTGGCTGGGCACTTGGACAGGCAAAGGCAGACACAGGCTCTCCAGAGAGAAGACTGTGTTTCTCAGCATGCGTTTGCTTATCCTTTTGGGGAATACACACAGCACTTAGGCAGAGCTTAGCTAAATGTATCACCCATCCAGGCCAATATGACCATCATGAAAATGTCCCTAACAACAGTCAGTCTGACAGTGACTTAGCAGTAGCTGTCTTCCCACTATGTCTAATGTGTTATGCTTAGAAATCATACGATCTTCACAGCAACCCTGCCGTTATCCGCTCTGACAGCTGAGCAAACTGAGGCCCCTCCACGAAGTTGCTTCCTTTCACACAGCCACAGGAGGCTGCGGGAGGGAAAGTCAGGCAGGGCATTTGTTTAAAGTCTGTTTACCCAATAAAGATCCGAACGTTTTATACGTAAATATGAATGTTTAGGGATTCTGAGAAACTAAACAAAAGTGCTGATAAAGCATGAGCAGAGAAACCAAACACAACAAAGATGAAACTCAGATGAACCCAAGACACCCAAGAGAGACAGGAAAGGAATCCGCTAAGTGGCAGCACCCCAGACGGGAGGACCACGGCAAATCGCCCACACACCTGTCAGCAGGGAGACCAGAGCACAGTCGTGCACTTCACATCTCTGAACGTGCAACGCAAGAGACTGGGGACAGGTCCTGAAAACAGCAGGTCAACAGAACATTTCACTTAGAAAACGATTAAGAGCTACAAGCACCCTGTGCCGCGTATTGTGCCAAGTACGAGCTGAGAAAACCGGTGTGGACTGTGGTCCCTTTTTGTCTATAGCTATGTGAAGCTGGTTTTTCTTCCAATAGTGGTTACTGAAAAGAAAAAAATCAAAACACCAAGACAATTGGACATCTGACCTTTATTTTGACTATCGCTGTCCAAAGAGCCCCAAATTGAAAAAATATCAAGAAAACAACTGCTCACGTTATGGTGTCATAAAACCATAATAAACCATTCTAAACCATTCTAAATTTATAGACCATTATAATGGTCTATAATAATAATAAACCATTCTAAAATTTATTTTAGAACTTTTCACATCTGAGAAGTCCCATAATATCCCCTTCTCTTCACTTTTTCCATTTGCTAAAGATTGCCGCCGATGTTTGTTGGAAGAAAACTCCATTATCCTGAGCTAATGTCCCTCCTACATTTTTGTTAAGGTGATCTTCTTTTTTCTCTTCTTTCTCTTCTTTTTTTTCTTTTTTTTGTGAGACAGAGTCTCAGTATGTCACCCTCAGTAGAGCACTGTAGCGACACAGCTCACAGCAACGTCAAATTCTTGGGCTTAAGAGATTCTCTTGCCTCAGTCTCCCAAGAAGCTGAGACTACAGGCGCTCACCAAAACGCCCAGCTATTTTTTGTTGCAGTTGTCATTGCTGTTTAGCAGGCCCAGGCCAGGTTCGAACCTGCCACCCTTGGGGTATGTGGCTGGCACTGTAACCACTGTGCTATGGGCAATGAGCTGAGGTGATCTTCTTAAAAGGAGCTAACATTTGGTGGCATGTGTGAACTAAAATAAAATCTTAATCCCCCCAGTTGACTGAATGAACACCCCTGTCTTGGTGAAGGGGACCCCAGAAATACCCTAAAGATGAGTTGCTGGCCATGAGAAGAGCAGTTAGACATGGCCCTGGCCTCCTCGAAGATGGGCTTTGGTAACTCAGTAACAAGCCTTTGGTTACAGAAGCTTACACCACCCCTGCAGATCATCAGTCTAACTAACAGATTATGTGAGTCTCTGTATATGTCCAGTGACTTATCTCTGATTAACAGTCTTCCTTAGCTCAAAACATATCAAACCTTTAGACAAAGCCTCATTTCTTTAACAAATTATAAATCAGAGAATCTGTAAACCCACCACCTACAATGAACATGTAATTTCTGGCTCCTAGATGTCCTGCCTTTTCAGGATAAGCCAATGTCCACCTTCCATGCATTAATTTATCAGTACATCACACATAATTCCGTCTCCCTGAAATATATAAAACCACATGCAACCTAACCATGGCAAGACCACTTGCTCAAGGTTCTGGTGTGGCTCTCCAGGCCACGGTCACACATATGGGGCTCAGAAAAAAACTCTTTAAATTATTTTACAGAGTTTGGGTTCTTTTCTGTTGACATTTTTTTGGTTTTTGTTTGTACGTGGAATATTAAAAGTTGACAACGCCCTATTAGCTCACATATACTTTTACTGGTATAGAAAACAGCCTCAGATGCGGAAGCATCTACTTCAGATGCTTCAGCTCCTAAAAGGTCATAGGACAGAAAGGAGAGCAGCAGCCCCGTAGCAGCCTGATCTGCGGCAGTTAAGACACTGCAGGGCTGGACACCCTCCTCCTTTGCATGTGGGGTGTGCTGCCCACCTGCAGGTACGGAGTGGAGTTCCACCCCAGCTGGTGGCTCAGAATGCCAGCAGCAAGGACAGCACTGCCTGGGCTCACGTCCGCCTTAGGGTTTCTCCATGGAGCCGAGCCCATCCCCTATTCTTTCTCCATCACAGATGCAAAGGAGAGACAGGTGCTCTGAACTTCCTGAAACAGCCCTTTCCTCCCCTGCCCTCCTCATCCTCCTGCCCTGGTCAATCCTTATGCCAGAAGCGCTATGCCCCATTCGGCCCACAGCTGTGTGTGTTTGGGTCTCACCCCACTATAAAACCCCGGAAAGTACACACATTTATTTTTAAAAAATTAGATTTCAGAACTTCTGTTAGAAGGTAGGGGAAGAACAGAAATCTCAAACTCCCACTCAACAGCAACCCATCTGAGAGCCTCCGCAGACGTGGCCAGGTACTGTGAGCCCACCTGTCCTCTCCGTCTCAAACTCAGGCCACTTCACCTGCTCAGGGGATCTGCCAGACCACCAGCCACTTTCTGCTGGGGGGTTGGAAGGTGTGTGTCAGTGATACATCAGATACGTCACCTCTAACTGGTTTCTAACAGACTTTTCTGTTTATTTTTAATCTGGCTAGACCTAAAAAAGGCCACATGAACCCTCTTTATAATTTAATTGCACCTAGTCAAACCTCGGAAATGAAAAAGAAACAGTGCCACCTAACTGTGTATGGTAAGCAGCTTTGTTCTTTAGGGGTTTTTTAACTGCATATAACTGTCAGCCATAACCAATTATTCCCAATTCATTTTTAGCTCAACTGACTGGACTTATAATTTAGCAAAGAAAGTTCAGCAGTACACCTTCTCAGAAGCTAGCAAAATGTTGAGTTTTTCTATACTTACAATTTAGGAAAAAGCAGACTCTAATTCTTTTAGTTAATATAGCTAATGGAGAATTACAAGAATAAAATTTATTCCTTAAGAAGACTCTTCATATGAATTTTCTTTATATGATATAATTTCGGTTCCCTCCAAAACTATTTCTTCTTCTACAAAAATTCTGAATATCTGATCACATACAAAACACAATATTTGCATTAAATTTAAAATTTGTTTTAAGTAAACAAAGGTATCTTAAAAACATAGCTAGGAGTTAACTGCCACTAATAACTCTGACCTTGAGAAATAACTATGTAGCAATATCAGCACATGTTTAAAAAAATAACTAAAATACATATGGGTTTCTTAAACTATAAAGAAGTACAGAAATACCAAACTTTTAAAATACACCTATTATAGCACCATAAAAAAATGTGGTGAAAAATCACCCCAAATTAGGATGTCCTCCATCATGACCTTGAACAGTTCTTTTATGTTAGTTAAGTCTACCAAAAATTACACTAGCAGTAAGCCCTCTAAAACTCAAAGAGTAACTCTTAAACAATTTAACATGCCAATTTTCTCTGCTTCTATTGCATTGCAAGTATAAATCCAGATAAGTTTGATAAACCACTGAATGCAGTTTTCCCACATATTCCCACACTCAGCCTATGGATGTAGAGTGAAACAAGAGACAGAAAAAAGAAATGAAAAAAAAAACAGAGAGAGAGATGAGAAAAAGCAGAAAGTCCAGAGGTGATATTAAGGAAGCGTTTCTCTGTGGGTCTGGCTTTTGTACACAGCTTGGAAAGCTTCCCCCAAAGCTCTGCACATCCAGACAATAATCAAGAAAATGGCTTACTGCTCACTCCCCAAATCAAGGCACACCTCCGGAGAACTGTGATCTATACATAGCTCCGGAGAGAGCAGCCACCTGTTACAGGAATCGAGGCTGAACTCTCTCACAGGGCAGATAGTGAGAGGCAATCCCCAACTCCCATGTTTTCTTCCGTGGGCACTGTCAAGTGTCAGAAACCAAGCCTTATAATGTGCCCTCGATTGGTGCTGATGGAGCAAGACACAGTGTGAAGCTACTTACTGCTGTAAGTCCACTCTCATCTTTCTGCTTAATAGACTGCAGAAGACCATATGCCCCGCCCTGGAACACAATCTGACATTACATCTGGTCCTAATCATAAAGCGGCAAGCAAAGTGAACAATTGCATTGGGCAAGAAAACAGCTTATAAAATTTAAAGTGCAGCTTACGGCCAATTGTGGTGGCTCACATCTGTAATCTTGGAACTCTGAAAAGCCAATGCAGGAGGATGGCTTGAGCCCAGGAGTATGAAGGTGTTACGAGCTAGGCTGACACCACTGTACTCGAACTGAGGCAGCAGAGTGAGACTGTGCCTTGAAGAGAGAAGAGAAAAAGAAACCACTGTTACTAAAAAAAAAAAAAAAAATAGTTCAACTTATAAGAGGCACAAATGAGAGAAAAACAGCACAACCTTATATGGGAAAGGCCCATATATTAAAACTAATTTTCTCAATCAGTTCCTACTGTAAAATTTTAAAATGGCACAGGACGCTGCAAAGGCTCTCGCCTTCCAAAGTAAGCACCAGTAGAGAAAATGTGCCCTCGGCACAGCTGCACGGCAGCACCAAGTTTTGAAAAGAATTTCCACATACCTTAGGCTTTCACCTGCACTACCACCAAGGCCGGACTAACCTAGGTACAAGAAAGTAAGAGACAGTGTCACTGTGAGCTCACAGAAGGCTGCAGCAGATGGTGGCAGAGCAAAAGCTCCCTGATCGGAACGGGACGCAGCACTGCCCAGGAGTGAACGGGCAGACGGCACACCACACCTCAGCAATGAGAAGCTGCCTTTGGATTCAGGAAAGCTGAGGCATAACTTTCAAACTAGTGTTCTATTTCTCTAAACCTGTGGCCTCAAGTAGTAGTAATCCTAGGCTGGTAAGACATGAATGTGTTCCCTGTTTTTCTCATAATGACAGACACCTGTATCAGCACAGAAGCATAAAATGCTTAAACAGGACTGACTTTCTTGAAAACAAAATTCCAGAAACCATATATTCAAGGTATATTAATCTCTTCAAAATAATTATTTGGGGGAGCTATACATTTATTTTACTGATGTTCCACTACTCAAAGTATTTTTTAAATTCCAACACAGTCTATATTACCATCCCTCAAGGGTACTATAGAAATGACTTTTATATTGGCCTAAAAGAAGAGAAAACTTCTAAGTACTTTTCCAATTCTGATCAATCATCCTGGCCTTCTAGGAATAATATGAGCATCTCTGATATAATAAAATCAATATGACTCCGTGTTAACAAGTTCAACTCCATACACACACACACACCAATCAAATATTATATAATGTCCATACAAGTGTCATGCAACCTGAATACCTCTCTGAATTGTATAGAAACCTACTGGATGGGAGGGATGGTGGGACCACACCTATGGGCCATATTGTAAGGGTACAAGTCAAATCTACCAAGTATAGAACATAAATGTCTTAACACAATAATTAAGTAAATGAGGTAAAGGCTATATTAATTCGTTTGTTGTAACCATTGCAAATTGTATAAAAAAATCAACACATTGCACCCCACAGAAGCATAAATGTATTCATGATCTATGTGTATATGACTTAATAAAAGGAAATAAAGAAAAAAAGAAAGAAATCCACCTACAAGGCAGCCCATTCCAACTTCAGAGAATTCCTGCACTTTAAACTAAAACAAAGGTCTCACTCGGTGCCGTGCAAGACAAGGTGTGACCACAAAGTACACAAATCAGAAATGTAACGGTTAGTAGATGTGAATAATGCCTGGTAGACCGATAACATTTAGTCACTCAGGAAATGAGCATCCAGTCATAATATTTTTATTGTAAGCCTGAAATTTTAGAATTAATATAACTTTGACATTATCAAAATTCTTATGAAATAGTTAATTTATATTAAATAATATTCTTAAAGGGACAGAACCGATTATTCTAAACACCGAGAAAAAAGTTCGATCTCCAGCAAACCCTCCTTCTTCCCATCTCTACAAGTGATCAGGAGAATTTATTTAAACTTACTTATTCCTACCAGTGGTTCTTAGTAGAGACAGAGGCAGGAAAAAAGGGGAAGTGTATCATCCCAAAGGGAACAGTTTACAATTCCTATGGGATTTCCTGAGTGGTAGTTAACGGGCACAGGTAGTCAATTCTAGTTGCTAGAATTCCTACATGTTGGAGAGTTCATTACAGCAAAGTATCACCTGCCTTTTGCACAAGAGAAACATCCCACTTGACATCTGTGTGTATGGAAAGATCTATTTATGTCTCACTGAACCCTGGACTTGATTCTGTTTTACACATAATCAAAAAGAACCTTTGCATATTGGGAATATTTCCTGTCTTTCCCAGGAATGTAACTCTGTTTAAATTGAGAAAAGGCTTTGTTTTGTTTGGTGCAGAACTACAGCAATTATTGTTCACCACTTAAGAAAATGATGATGTCACCCAGTGCGTGCCGCTCAGAGACTCTTCCTCTCCAGACGACCCACCTGCAGCAGCACCTTCCTGCTTCACAGCCCCCCACGTAGAAGGGCAGGCCTCATGCTCAGTCCCCCCACATAGAAGGGCAGGCCCCACACTCCTTCATTTTATTCTCTAGGCTAATCATACCCCCAAAGTTTGAAATACATATCATTTTATTATAAATTGTCTTCCATGCACCTTTCCATTTTATTATTTATGCACATTATATTAACTTTTTTTTGAAAGTCAGTAAGCTATTTACCTATTAATTTCACTTCAGGATACTAAGGAAGATATTACAAATATTTGTCATCAAAGAGTGTGATAAGCTGGAATCTCTGATCCATAAACATTCTTCCTCCTTGGTTTTTTCCACCTTAGGTTCAACAAACAACGTGAAAGGACGTACAGGTGATGTGTGCACCCAAAACTGTCATTCATTTCAGCTTTTGTTTGAATGCCTGGCGGGTGCGCAGGTATGTTGGGGCTCTGGGAACAAAGCAAAGATAAAAAGCTCCATTTCCTGTACCTCTTTAAAATGGTACCTTATTTTAGCCCCAGAAGATCCTCATGGCCTGCCGAGAAGTGTGATCGAAGGAGGGGAGATACAAAAGGGACACTTATGTCTGCTTAACTGTCAGGACCCTCATTATGGAAACTCTGAAGTGGACTGGATAAAAATAAGAATAATGTAAGGAAGATGAGTAAATTAAGTCACCTCTCAAAATAATTTATAAGCTATTTCTCTTTATTTGGGGTTTTGGCTGGCATCTTTAAATACTCAGGCTGAGGAAAATTCTGAGAAGTGTCTAACCATTATACACAAAGAGATATATATTTTGGTGAATTTATTATCTTCACTTGAGATGGAACACTCAGCGAGAACATTCAAAGGTGAGCACAGGGATTTTTCAATTTCCAAAAAGCAAACTGTACCTTTCTTCTTTTGCGCCATATACCAACTTAGCCACATAAACAATATGAAAATAATAACACCACTGAAGATACCACACAGCCCCACAATGGGTTGATTAAAACCTTGCACTTTTCCTTGTGTCCGTAACACAGTCTCTGAGGGAGCGCTGTATGATCCAGCTGACAAAGACTAGAGCTGGCATGACAGCCGCTCAGCCCCGCCACCATGCCACCCTCCACAATCAGCTCTGGATGGACCATCTGTGGAGCAGAACAACAGAGCTTGTCAACTAGGGGATTGCGCAGTCTTGCCAGCCTCTGGAAAGCAATCTCACTCCCTAGTCAGCACAGGCAGGGCGGCCACAGGACCAGGGACCAGCATGCCCAGCCTCCTGCCACCTGTCCTGTGAATAGTAAGGCCATGTCCCAGACAGAAAAGCCTGGGGACCTCGTGCCCACACCAGACATATATCACAGGTACTCAGAAATGCAGCTGAAGGAATAAATACAGGAATAAATGAGTGAGTCTTCTATAATACAATACCAAGAAGTCTCAAATTTGAACTGGGACCCTGGATACGAGTTTTGTTGGACAGAACCAGCACTGCCATCAGGGTGGCTCTTACCTGTGTCCCTAAGATCCCATGGCCTAGTACAGTCTCACGAAGCAGACACTGAATAAACATCATGGAATGTCCGTACTCTTACTTAGCAGATAGCTATGTTACTGGCTTCATAATTCCCACTATCCAAGCACACAAAGAACTACTACTCTAGAATAAAATCCACCAAGCAGTTTCAAGCTTGGCTATGAAAAATAAAAGCTGACACGAGATAATAGAACACCCATGGACTGGGGCTCAGAAAGGCCACGTCACAGTTCCAGCTCTGCCATGACTCAGATGGGCACCTGCGGGCAGATCAGTTCTTCAAACTACTGTTAACAACATACATATGTCTTTACCACAATCTAATTAACAAAAATGGCAGTTGTACTCAGCAAGTCACAGCCAAGACAGAATTTTTTTACATGAGAAAATGAGTTTTGAATTGATAAGAAGTTCCCTCAAGTTAGATAATTTGCTTTTTGATTCATATTCTGATATAACGACTTCTAACCCTGAACATGTTGTTTAATACAACCCAACCTCTGTCGTATAATTTGCAGAACAGGCTGAATTAAATCAATGGTTCTTAACCTGGGATGATTATACTCCTCCAACTCCCCAGGGGACATTTAGAAACGTCTAGAGATAGTTTGGGGCATTACAACCACAGAGCCAGAGTCCCCACAGATACCCTGTGAGCAGAGGCCAAAGATGTTGCCACTTCACATCCCACAAGGCACAAGATAACCCATAACAAAACTGTTGACAGTATCAAGGTTGAGAAACCCTATAAGAGATTATTTCTAAACTCCTTAAAATTAAAAAAAAAAACAATGCTGAGTCCAAACGTGTAACAAAAAAACCTTACAAAGTTGCTAACTGTGGGGCAGCAGAAGCTTCTTCACACTCTAGAGCTGGCCCAGGATAGAAGTTACAGCTACTCTGGGCTAAAAGTTCCAGAAGCTTGAAGGACAGTTTATTTGGACAGCCACGCCTACTAGCCTCACACTCTGTGATCAACGCGTAACTGCGTCCATCACGGGCTCCTTTCTCTGTCTTCTCACCAATTACTCACTAGCAATGGACCCTGTTTATTCTGGACACAGACACACCAGTTCCAAAAAGACTGGCAATGACATTCTCCTTGTCCTCACGGTAGGAGAAGAAGAAAGTGGCCCTAAAGCTCGCTAATGATCAACTCCAGTAAAACAGAAGGGAGCCGGCCTCATCACAAACACAAAGACCAGGGCAACTCTGCTGGAGACTCTCCTTCAAATCCTTGCTCTGTTAACCTTGATGGCTCCTCTCCTAAGCTAACTGCATGAGTGAAGTTGCCCGAAAAACCGTCACATGTCTTTTGGGAATAAACTTATAGCAAGCTCACAGTTTTGGAAGAGAAGGGAGCAGGGGAATCTTTGTTCTAATCATCCTCAGAAATTGAGCCCATAAAATATAGATTTGAAAGCATGTGACGGCATTTATAATAATTCACCTTCACAATGGCCTAGACCAGGACTAAAGGTATAATGATAGGGAATTAAAGGATATTATTTGCCATAAAGCAAAAACAACAGAACCTTTCTATTTTCTTTGATGTGGGACCGTAATTATAAAAATAAAATGAACATCCGAAAGGTCAGTGCTTACATTTTCAATAAAACCCAAAATCTCCAAGGGAGGGTGATTGGAGGGATCACCTCTATGGTTTATCTTTCAAGAGTACAAAGGAATCTTTCTAAAAGTAGAATATAAACATCTTAACACAATAACTCAGAAAATGACATAAAGGCTATCTTAACCAGTTTGATGAAAATATTTCAAATTGTATATAAAAACAGCACACTGAACCCCATGATTGCATTAATGTACACAGCTAACATTTAATTAAAAAAAAATCTCAGTTCATTATTCACAAAATCCCAAATGTTCAGAATTTTTCTTTTCCTGTATGAATTGCTAACCAATTCCAAATCATTCAACCTTTATGCACTGGGTGTCTAATGCGTATCAAGCGATTGCTAGGATCTGGAAATATGTGGTAACAGCCTTTACTTAACTAAAAACTTTTCTGGAGAACAGAGAAAAGTAAAGCTTTACACCTCGGTGTAAACAATGGATGACAGCATATCACTGGAGGAAAACACACATGGTGCATGATCTAGTA